>CM059789.1:3331304-3541304 GCA_030435695.1 Brachymystax lenok tsinlingensis
AAAACACAAAGACCAGGGAGGTTTTCCCAACGCCTCGCAAAGAAGGAACCTAAGGAACCTATTGGTAGATGGGTAAAAAAAAAGCAGACATTGAATATCCCTTTGAGCATGGTGAAGTTATTAATTACACTTTGGAAGGTGTATCAATACACCCCAGTCACTACAAAGATACAGGCGTCCTTCCTAACTCAGTTGCTGGAGAGGAAGGAAACCGCTCAGGGATTTCACGATGAGGCCAATGATGACTGAAGAAAAAAAAACTCTACATCTCCCAGTCAATCCTGCACGACTCCAGGGCAAGGAAGTGTGAGGGGGAAAAAAGTTGACTCAAGTTTTGCCAAAAAAAAGCACCTGGATGATCTTCAAGACTCTTGGAAGAATGTTCTAGGGACAGACGAGTCAAACGTATAACTCTATGGACGACATGGGTCCCATTATGCCTGTCGAAAACCAAACACCGCATTCCACAGTAAGAACCTTACACCAACGGTCAAACATGGTGGTGGAAGTGTGATGGTTTAGGGGATGCTTCGCTGCCTCAGGATCTGGACGACTTGCCTTCATAGAAGGAACCGTGAATTCTGCATCAGAGAATTCTACAGAAGACAGTCAGGCCCGTCCGTCTGTGAGCTGAAGCGCAGCCGGGTCATGCAGCAAGACAACGATCCAAAAACACACAATAAAACTGCACATGAAAATGGTTAAAAAGCAACAAATTTGAAGTTTTGGCATGGCCTAGTCAAAGTCCAGACCTAATCCCAATTGAGATGTTGTGACGCGACTTGAAACAGCCAGTTCATGTTTGAAAATGTCGCTGAGTTGAAGCAGTGCTGCATGGAAGAGTGGGACAGATTCCTCCACAGCGACGTGAGAGACCGATCAACAACTACAGGAAACGTTTGGTTGGAGTCATTGCAGCTAAAGGTGGCACAACCAGTTATTGGGTGTAAAGGGAGCAATTACTTTTTCACACAGGGGATGTTGCATAACTTTGTTGATTAAATAAATATTTATTTGTAAACTCAAGTTCCCTTTATCTAAATATCAGGTTTTGGTGGAAGATGTAATGTAATGTATAGCGCTAATGAATTTTAATAAATTATTATTACTTTTGACCAGAACCCTTTGGGGCCCCGGTCAAAAGTAGTGCACTATGTAGGGTGAAGGGAGCCATTTGGGACTCAGCCGGGGTACTCACCATGCGTGGGTGCTGCCTCTGAAGAGGGAGGAACTGGCTGAGAGGAGTAAGGTGAGGAGGCTGGTGGGGTGGCCCCGGGGGGTTGGGGTGCAGTATAAAATGTTCACTGGAGATCAGCGGGGGGAAGGCTTGGTAAGACACTGGCAAATGCTGCATTGTACAGGCTTGGATGAGCTAGAAAATAGGAGAAAAACAGACAGACACACTGTTAAAAAAAAAAGAAAAACGACAATAATAAACTGTAGTTAACCATACAGAACAAGACTGACAGGGCCGTCCTCAAGAAACCAATTCAACATAAATCAAAGCAGTAAAGAGATAATCATCTATGGATTAAAAGCAATCTATGGGTATTACCAGCCAAAGATGGCCAATCCTTACGCTACACAAACAAATGAGCGAGAGTGAATATGTCCATAGCTCAGATGCAATGATGTCAAAAATATATGTCGGTAGGGGTGCTACATCGACTGTGAACACAACTGAAGTGGTATGGTGTGTTGGTAGCGGTATGGTGTGTTGTTAGGTGTGTTGGTAGCGGTATGGTGTGTTGGTAGTTGAATGGTGGGTTGGTAGTTGAATGGTGTGTTGGTAGCGGTATGGTGTGTTGGTAGCGGTATGGTGCGTTGGTAGCGGTATGGTGCGTTGGTAGCGGTATGGTGCGTTGGTAGCGGTATGGTGTGTTGGTAGTTGAATGGTGTGTTGGTAGTTGAATGGTGCGTTGGTAGCGGTATGGTGTGTTGGTAGCGGTATGGTGTGTTGGTAGCGGTATGTAGCAGAATGGTGCGTTGGTAGCGGTATGGTGTGTTGGTAGTGGTATGGTGTGTTGGTAGCGGTATGGTGCGTTGGTAGCGGTATGGTGTGTTGGTAGCGGTATGGTGCGTTGGTAGTTGAATGGTGTGTTGGTAGTTGAATGGTGTGTTGGTAGCGGTATGGTGTGTTGGTAGTTGAATGGTGTGTTGGTAGCGGTATGGTGTGTTGTTAGGTGTGTTGGTAGCGGTATGGTGTGTTGGTAGTTGAATGGTGTGTTGGTAGCGGTATGGTGTGTTGGTAGCGGTATGGTGTGTTGGTAGCGGTATGTAGCAGAATGGTGCGTTGGTAGCGGTATGGTGTGTTGGTAGTGGTATGGTGTGTTGGTAGCGGTATGGTGCGTTGGTAGCGGTATGGTGTGTTGGTAGCGGTATGGTGCGTTGGTAGTTGAATGGTGTGTTGGTAGTTGAATGGTGTGTTGGTAGCGGTATGGTGTGTTGGTAGTTGAATGGTGTGTTGGTAGCGGTATGGTGTGTTGTTAGGTGTGTTGGTAGCGGTATGGTGTGTTGGTAGTTGAATGGTGTGTTGGTAGCGGTATGGTGTGTTGGTAGCGGTATGGTGCGTTGGTAGCGGTATGGTGCGTTGGTAGTTGAATGGTGTGTTGGTAGCGGTATGGTGTGTTGGTAGCGGTATGGTGCGTTGGTAGCGGTATGGTGCGTTGGTAGTTGAATGGTGTGTTGGTAGCGGTATGGTGCGTTGGTAGCGGTATGGTGCGTTGGTAGTTGAATGGTGTGTTGGTAGTTGAATGGTGTGTTGGTAGTTGAATGGTGTGTTGGTAGCGGTATGGTGTGTTGGTAGTTGAATGGTGTGTTGTTAGCGGTATGGTGCGTTGGTAGTTGAATGGTGTGTTGGTAGTTGAATGGTGTGTTGGTAGTTGAATGGTGTGTTGGTAGTTGAATGGTGTGTTGGTAGTAGGGGTTGGAACCAAAAATTATTTTCCAATCGTTTCGTTCTGAAGAGAACCATATATTCTTTTTTGTTCCGTTGCACTGTTTTGACCAGCAAAATAAAGTTCTGAACCGGTTTGAACCCCCCCCAAAAAAGTACTGGTTTATATCGTTCTTTTCTGTTCCTTTATAAAACTGAAATATATATATATATATTTTACATTTAGCTCTACAGTACATTAAATGACTTCACCAATTAGTGCAGATAGAACAGCTTGCTGTGGAGTGGGTAAGAAATGTAATCTGTGTAGGAAAGTCGTTAAGAACGCATTGTATTTTGCAGTAACAGCATGGTTTAATCCTAATGAAAGACAAAACACACACTGTGCTGCCAGTCACAGCGTAGGGCGCGAGACGCAACTGAAGGAGAGAGCGAGAGAGGATGGAGGAAGTTTGCCTTGAAGCGCTGGGCATCTTGTTATGACATCATTATCTGAATTAGGCCCACAGTATTATACCTAGGGAGGAGTGGCTTCTATGGAGGAACTTTGAATATCCTTTTGAATTTCCGAGGTGGTTTAATGTTGGATCAGAGAAGCTAGCTAGCTAACAAGCTTGTGTGTACAGAGCAGTACTAGAATTTAAAACACATCTTAACTTCTTGAAGTTAATAAATAGAATGTGAAACGTGGTAATGCTAGTTAAGGATTCTATAGTTAAAAAAAGCAAATCCATTCTTATCTAATTAAACACCTCTCCCTTATATCTGAATTATACCTGTAATGTCATCAGCAGGCTACAGTAACCTACACTTGAGAGGGGGAAGGGCTACAGTAACCTACGCTTCAGAGGGGGAGGGGTTACAGTAACCTACGCTTCAGAGGGGGAGGGGTTACAGTAACCTACACTTCAGAGGGGAGGGCTACAGTAACCTACGCTTCCAGAGGGAGGGGTTACAGTAACCCTACGCTTCAGAGGAGGGGTTACAGTAACCTACACTTCAGAGGGGGAGGGGCTACAGTAACCTACGCTTCCAGAGGAGGCTACAGTAACCTACGCTTCAGAGGGGAGGGGCTACAGTAACCCTCGCTTCCAGAGGGAGGGGCTACAGTAACCTCAGCTTCCAGAAGGAGGGGCTACAGTAACCTACGCTTCCAGAGGAGGGGCTACAGTAACCCTCGCTTCAGAGGGGGAGGAGTTACAGTAACCTACGCTTCAGAGGGGGAGGGGCTACAGTAACCTACGCTTCAGAGGGGGAGGGGCTACAGTAACCTACGCTTAAGAAGGGGAGGGGCTACAGTAACCTACGCTTCAGAGGGGGAAGGGCTACAGTAACCTACGCTTCAGAGTAGCCCCTCCCCCTCTGAAGCGTAGGTTACTGTAACCCCTCCCAGAGGACCAGGTAGCTTACACACACACACTGGCAAAGATTTCCAGCTGTCAGACAGACGCTGGAATACGTTTCTGAGTGACAGAGTGAGGGATTTGCATAGGCGCTTTGCTTGTGATTTTTGTGGGACAATTTTTTTGTTGTTGTTATTAACCGGTTCCCATGCTTTTAAAATAACGATTCTGCTCTGGGAATAGTATAGATCACTTTTGTTTTTTTCGATTTGGGTTCTGTTCCTCAAATAAATCTTGTTATTTTCAATGTTTTGGTTCTGTTCCCCCTGAACCAGTTCCAACCCTTGGCTGGTAGTGGTGTGGTGTGTTGGTAGTGGTTATGGTGTGTAGGAAGCGTTGTATTAACAGTGGTTATGGTGCGTAGGAAGCGGTGTATTGACAGTGGTTATGGTGCGTAGCTGACATGGACGTCACTGACATTCCAGCTCTTCCTTTTCAAACTCACAGGAGGAGGAAGGCAGCAGAGCAGAGAGAGCTGTCCGCTGAACATTACCGAGCATGCTGGGAGCTGCTGACTGTTGCACCCTGGGAGAGGTTGCCCGGTGTGGATGGGGAAACCGTGCGTCGTCACCGTGGTAACAGTGTAAGAGATGGGAACGGATCCCTGGTGCAATATTAGTACAAGAGAGAAAACAGTGATTCAGTCCATTTTCCAAACAACTTCAAAAGACAGTACAGTAACACGTAGTCAACGTCTCATTTTGAAGACTGTCCTGTGTATCGTCTTTCTCCAAAAGCTCACAGTGTCATAGAGACTAACAGACAACGTAAATAACCCACATCTGGCCCAGATCTTAAACCAGTATGAATTTCTATTTACTAGACCACATTTGGTTTTTAATGTGGGCCTTTATTTAACTAGGCAAGTCAGTTAAGAACAAATTCTTATTCACAATGACGGCCCGCGGGGGAACAGTGGGTCGACTGCCTCGTTCAACATGTAATGGAAGGAAAGCTGCACACTCTTCTCTAGTCTTTTCATTTTAGATTTTGTTCCAAATTATACCCTATTAAGTGCACTACTTTTGACCAGGGGCCCAAAGGGAATAGGGTCCCCACTACTACAGCGGTGTCCCTACGTACCTGGTCGTGTAGATCCACCATGATGGGGGTCTGTTGATGCTGAGGTGGGTGTGCGGCAGGGTGAAGCATGCGTGGCGGTGCGCTGGTGTGGCTGTACTGTCTGGCCTCATCTAAAAGCACCTGCTGATGTTGCTGGGAGAAGAGCGGGTGGTGGAAGTTGTCATCCTGGAGCAGGGCATTGTGCAGTACTACCAGTCGGTCTCGACTCCCCCACTGTCGTCTCACTGGCGGGCTGCAGGAACATCAAGTAAGCACACCATGAAACATCAGGCATATACCATGTATACATTTTTTTTTTTTAAAGTGTATCCAATTATCTGTTTAGGATATACTTAGATTGTCTTTAATGTAACGTTATTAATTTGTATTCTTTTTACATTAAAACTCTTCTTTTTTGGTCTGGAACATCAAGTATACCATGCATGGACAATTAACATGATCGGTTTGGGATATACTTAAACAATTGACAATATTTTTTGATACAAAACTCCATACAATTTTTTTATGCATTTTTTTTTTTTTTTTTTACAAATGTTAATTTTGCTTTTCTTCAGTTCATGTAAACTGTGACAGTAGTTGATCAAAATAAAAAATATATTAAAAAAAAGGGTGTGTGCTTCCCAAATGGTTCCCTATTCCCTTTATTGTGCACTACTTTTGACCAGAGCTCTATGGGTAGTGTACTGTATAGGGAATATGGTGCCATTTGGAACACATCAAAGTACTAAGGGAGTTCTATTCACCTTCTCCTGAGGTGCACTGGGGTGTTGCAGGGTTCTCCTAGGAACCTCCTCTGGTTCAAGGGGGCTGTTGGTGGCCGCCTATTCACTGCTATTTCCCATGGTCGCATTGGTGACGTCGTGGGGACCGACGAGTCACACTCTGGAAGAGGAGAGCAGCGGGGGCCTTCTAACCTCTGTCTTAACCCTGAAAATAAAACACCATTAGCTACCCAACCACACTCACTCACTCGCCTGGATTTGCAAAACATAGGTTGATTTGAAATGTGTGTGTGTGTGTGTCTATATATCAAATTATTTCTGGGTAACAATTAAGTACCTTAGTGTAAGAGATTTCCAATAAAACCCGTCAAAAATAACTACTTCTCAAGCAAGAATTTAGCTAGGACTGTCTGGGAGTGGAAAACTGAAAACTAGCTGTTATTGGCAGAGGAAAGCTGAAACTCCAGCCCAATGCAAACCTGCTGATTAGAAGGTCCTGTGCAGATTAGATTTTTCAATCAGCAACTCTCAGAAAGCAACATCTGATTAAATGTGTTCACATGTTTACAGTGTTCGTTTCATCAGCTGTTGTACAATACGAGAAAAAAAAAAACACAGGAAAACAGAACTTTGACTGCACCTTTAAAACATTTTTCTATCAGACCCCAAAAAACTAAAAATACTATACTAAGTCACTCTGGATAAGAGCATCTGCCAAAAGACAAATGTATAGCTTACTGACTTGACTGTATCTAGTTATAGGTGCAAGGTGCAATGTATTTACACAGGTAACCCAAATCTGAAACCTTTTCCACTAATTGGTCCTTTGACCAATCACGTCAGATTTCTTCACAACAGATGTTTTCAGAGCTGATCTGATTGGTGCAAAAATCTAAAAAAAGTATAACAAAACAAAAATCCAAACAAATTGGGCTGCCTGTATAAACGCAGCCTCAGAATAGCGGGACTATGTAGGGTCATAACGTTGTAAATAAGGGGGGGGAGCCAACCAACAACACGAAGAAACAAAGCAACAACAAAGGACGAGGAGTTAGCTAAATAAGTAGCAATAACATGTAGTTTTTTTAAAAACGTTTTAATGAGACAGACATGCAACGATAAAGCATCTTTACGTTGCACTTCTATTTTTATTTCAAGATGCATGGCTGAGATTCCCCATGACGCTAACGCATTTTAGCCACAAAATGCACCGCATGCAATGGACACAGGAGCTAACTATCTGTTATAGAAGCCAAGATAGCCGTCCACTGGCAGTGTGCAACACGCACCAAAAAAAATAATCACGTTTTTAAATCATATTTCGCAAATATGCACGCTATCAATAACTAAATCCATAAAAGGACCATGATTAGCGAGTTAGGCAGGTTAGTTACAGTCACCTAGCTCGCTAGTCATGTTGTCATTTTAGCCAACCGAGAATGCTTAACTGGCTAGTCACCTTAACAGGAAAACGTGCTTTAGTCTCAACCCCAGAAGACGAGGGATGCACGGACTGAGGTTGTTTTAGCCATGGCGTTGATGAGAGCACAACTTTGACAGGAGCGCCCCCCCCTAATCGCATTAGCCTACGTTAGCTCAACCGTCCCGTGGAAGAGACACCGATCCCAAATAAGTTTTAATAAGAACTGGACCACGGGGTGTCAAACATTTGGTTTTCAACGAGGTCTGGAGGGCTGCACTGAAAATGTGTTTGATTTCCTCGCTGTCAAAAATTGTCCTCTATCCATTTTTATATATATATATATATTTTTTTTTACCTTTATTTTACCAGGTAAGTTGACTGAGAACACATTCTCATTTACAGCAACAACCTGGGGAATGATTAGGTGACCGTGATGGTATGAGGGACAGCTTGGGAATTTAGCCAGGACCCCAGGGTTAACACCCCTACTCTTACGATAAGTGCCATGGGACCCGTTTAACGTCCCATCCAAAAGACAGCACCCTACACAGGGCAATGTCCCTAATCACTGCCCTGGGGGATTGGGATATTTTTTTTAGACCTGAGGAAAGAGTGCCTCCTACTGGCCCTCCAACACCACTTCCAGCAGCATCTGGTCTCCCATCCAGGGACTGACCAGGACCAACCCTGCTTAGCTTCAGAAGCAAGCCAGCAGTGGGATGCAGGGTGGTATGCTGCTGGCTTTGTTTTTGGAATTTTCAATGCTCTAGCTTTTATTTAAGTGATTATTAGCGAGTTGTACATGGTCAAGAAACAATGAATGTAGGTCGATTCTCATTTCTAGTGATTTCAAAAATCAAATAAACTTTTATTTGTCACATGCGCCGAATTCAAACAGGTGTAGACCATACAGTGAAATGCTTACTTACAAGCCCTTAACAATTAATGCAGTTTTAAGAAAATTCACCCCAAAAATGTAAGAGATAAGAATAACAAATAATTAAAGAGCAGCAGTAAATAACAATAGCGGGGCTATATACAGGGGGTACCGGTACAGAGTCAATGTGGAGGCTATATACAGGGGTACGGTACAGAGTCAATGTGGAGGCTATATACAGGGGGTACCAGTACAGAGTCAATGTGGAGACTATATACAGGGGGTACGGTACAGAGTCAATGTGGAGGCTATATACAGGGGGTACTGGTACAGAGTCAATGTGGAGACTATATACAGGGGGTACTGCACAGAGTCAATGTGGAGACTATATACAGGGGTACTGTACAGAGTCAATGTGGAGGCTATATACAGGGTACTGTACAGAGTCAATGTGGAGGCTATATACAGGGGGTACCTGCACAGAGTCAATGTGGAGACTATATACAGGGGGTACCGGTACAGAGTCAATGTGGAGGCTATATACAGGGGGTACTGCACAGAGTCAATGTGGAGACTATATACAGGGGGTACCGGTACAGAGTCAATGTGGAGGCTATATACAGGGGTACCGGTACAGAGTCAATGTGGAGGCTATATACAGGGGGTACCGGTACAGAGTCAATGTGGAGGCTATATACAGGGGGGGGTACTGCACAGAGTCAATGTGGAGACTATATACAGGGGGTACCGGTACAGAGTCAATGTGGAGGCTATATACAGGGGGTACCAGTACAGAGTCAATGTGGAGGCTATATACAGGGGTACGGTACAGAGTCAATGTGGAGACTATATACAGGGGGTACCCGGTACAGAGTCAATGTGGAGGCTATATACAGGGGGTACTGCACAGAGTCAATGTGGAGGCTATATACAGGGGGTACCGGTACAGAGTCAATGTGGAGGCTATATACAGGGGGTACCTGCACAGAGTCAATGTGGAGACTATATACAGGGGTACTGTACAGAGTCAATGTGGAGGCTATATACAGGGGGTACCGGTACAGAGTCAATGTGGAGGCTATATACAGGGGGTACTGCACAGAGTCAATGTGGAGACTATATACAGGGGGTACTGTACAGAGTCAATGTGGAGGCTATATACAGGGGGTACCGGTACAGAGTCAATGTGGAGGCTATATACAGGGGGTACCGGTACAGAGTCAATGTGGAGGCTATATACAGGGGGTACCGGTACAGAGTCAATGTGGAGGCTATATACAGGGGTACGGTAAAGAGTCAATGTGGAGGCTATATACAGGGGGTACCGGTACAGAGTCAATGTGGAGGCTATATACAGGGGTACCGGTACAGAGTCAATGTGCGGGGGCACCGGTGTTGAGGTAATTGAGGTAATATGTACATGTAGGTAGAGTTATTAAAGTGACTATGA
Organism: Brachymystax lenok tsinlingensis; assembly: GCA_030435695.1. Lineage (NCBI taxonomy): Eukaryota > Metazoa > Chordata > Actinopteri > Salmoniformes > Salmonidae > Brachymystax > Brachymystax lenok. The sequence continues at coordinate 3,341,159 of CM059789.1, forward strand.
ATAGATAATAACAGAGTAGCAGCTGCGTAGAAGGGGGGGGCAATGCAAATAGTCTGGGTAGCCATTTGATTAGATGTTCAGGAGTCTTATGGCTTGGGGGTAGAAGCTGTTTATAAGCCTCTTGGACCTAGACTTGGCGCTCCGGTACCGCTTTGCCGTGCGGTAGTAGAGAAAAAGGTATACGACTAGGGTGGCTGGAGTCTGACAATGTTTAGGGCCTTCCTCTGACACCACTTGGTAGAGGTCCTGGATGGCAGGAAGCTTGGCCCTGGTGATGTACTGGGCCGTACGCACTACCATCTGTAGTGCCTTGCGGTCGGAGGCAGAGCAATTGCCATATCAGGCAGTGATGCAACCCGTCAGGATGCTCTCGATGGTGCAGCTGTAAAACCTTTTGAGGATCTGGGGACCCATGCCAAATCTTTTCAGTCTCCTGAGGGGGAAAAGGTTTTGTCGTGCCCTCTTCACAACTGCTTTGGTGTGTTTGTACCATGATAGTTTGTTGGTGATGTGGACGCCAAGGAACTTGAAGCTCTCAACCTGCTCCACTACAGCCCCGTTGATGAGAATGGGGGTGTGCTTGGTCCTCCTTTTCCTGTAGTCCACGATCATCTCCTTTGTCTTGGTCACGTTGAGGGAAAGGTTGTTGTCCTTGTAACACACGGTCAGGTCTCTGATCTCCCCAAAGTCTGTCTCATCGTTGTTGGGGATCAGGCTTACCACTGTTGTGTCATCAGCAAACTTAATGATGGTGTTGGATTAGTGCAGTCATGAGTGAACAGGGAGTACAGGAGGGGACTGAGCACGCACCCCTGAGGGGCCCCTGTGTTGAGGATCAGTGTGGCGGATGTGTTGTTACCAACCCTTACCACCTGGGGGCGGCCAGTCAGGAAGTACAGGATTCAGTTGCAGAGGGAGGTGTTTAGTCCCAAGGTACTTAGCTTAGTGATGAGCTTTGAGGGCACTATGGTGTTGAACGCTGAGCTGTAGTCAATGAACAGCATTCTCACATAGGTGTTCCTTTTGTCCAGGTGTGAAAGTGCAGTGTGGAGTGCAATAGAGATTGCATCATCTGTGGATCTGTTGGTGCGGTATGCAAATTGGAGTGGGTCTAGGGTTTTTGGGATAATGCTGTTGTGAGCCATGACCAGCCTTTCAAAGCGCTTCATGGCTACAGACGTGAGTGCTACGGGTCGATAGTCATTTAGGCAGGTTACCTTAGTGTTCTTGGGCACAGGGACTATGGTGGTCTGCTTGAAACATGTTGGTATTACAGACTCAGATAGGGAGAGGTTGAAAATGTCAGTGAAGGCACTTGCCAGTTGGTCAGCGCATGCTCTACGTACACGTCCTGGTAACCCTTCTGGCCCTGCGGCCTTGTGAATGTTGACCTGTTTAAAGGTCTCACTCACATTGGCTGCGGAGAGCGTGATCACACAGTCGTCCGGAACAGCTGATGCTCTCATGCATGTTTCAGTGTTGCTTGCCTCGAAGCGAGCATAGAAGTTATTTAGCTCGTCTGGTAGGCTCGTGTCACTGGGAAGCTCTCGGCTGTGCTTCCCTTTGCAGTATGTAATAGTTTGCAAGCCCTTCCACATCCAATGAGTGTCAGAGCCGGTGTAGTACGATTCGATCTTAGTCCTGTACTGACGCTTTGCCTGTTTGATGGTTCGTCGGAGGGCATAGTGGGATTTCTTATAATCTTCCAGGTTGGAGTCCCGCTCCTTGAAGCGGCTGCTCTACCCCTTAGCTCAGTGCGAATGTTGCCTGTAATACATGGCTTCTGGTTGGGGTATGTACGAACGGTCACTGTGGGGACGACAACCTTGATGCACTTACTGATAAAGCCAGTGTCTGATTTGGTGTACTCCGCAATGCCATCGCAAGAATCCCGGAACATATTCCAGTCTGTGCTAGCAAAACAGTCCTGTAGCTTAGCATCTGCTTCATCTGACCACTTTTTTATTGATCTAGTCACTGGTGCTTCCTGCTTTAATTTTTGCTTGTAAGCAGGAATCAGGAGGATAGAATTATGGTCAGATTTGCCAAATGGATGGTGAGGGAGTGCTTTGTATGCATCTCTGTGTGTGGAGTATAGGTGGTCCAGAGTTATATTCCCTCTGGTTGCACATTTAACATGTTGATAGAAATGAGGTAAAACTGATTTAAGTTTCCCTGCATTAAAGTCCCCGGCCACAAGGAGCGCCGCCTCTGGATGAGCGTTTTCCTGTTTGCTTATGGCCGAATACAGCTCAATGAGTGGGTTTTAGTGCCAGCATCGGCCTGTGGTGGTATGTAGACAGCTACGAAAAATACAGATAAACTCTCTAGGTAGATAGTGTGGTCTATAGCTTATCATGAGATACTCTACCTCAGGCAAGCAAAGCCTCGAGACTTCCTTAGATTTCGTGCACCAGCTGTTGTTTACATATATGCATAGACCCTCGCCCCGTGTCTTACCAAAGACTGCTGTTCTATCCTGCCGACAAAGTTTATAACCCACCAGCTGTATGTTCCTAATGACGTCGTTCAGCCACGACTCGGTGAAACATAAGATATTACAGTTTTTAAATGTCCCGTTGGTAGCATTATACGTGCTTTCAGTTCGTCCCATTTATTTTCCAGCGATTGAACGTTAGCTAGCTGGATGGAAGATAAACGCAGATTAGCCACCCCGTCGCCTGATCCTCACAAGGCACCCTGATCTTTTTCAGCAAAATCTCAGTTTCCTTCACCAGCGAATGACGGGGATCTGGGCCTGGTCGGGTGTCTGTAGTATATCCCTCCCGTCCAACTCATTGAAGAAAAACTCTTTGTCTAATCTGAGGTGAGTAATTCTGAGGTGAGCAGTTCTGATGTCCAGAAGCTCTTTTTTCGGTCATAAGAGACAGGAGCAGCAACATTATGTACAAAACAAGTTACGAACAGCTCGAAAAAACAAACAAAATAGCCTGAATAGTTAAGAGCCGATAAGATGGCAGCCGACCCCCTCCAGCGTCATCATGATTTGAAAGTATATTGAGATCATTGGTTTATTGGTCCCCCCTCAAAAATCTAAATATATACATACATCTTTTTTACTCAAACCACCTGTGGGTCTGTCAGTTTTCCTCCATTTGGCGCCTAATGAATACAGTCAAGGTAGCATATAACCATGGCAGATAACAGCAGCTAGGCCTGTCATGAAGGAGACCAGGCAATAATCCAGTTTAGTTATGTTAAATAACTGGTAAATTAATTTAACATGCAGTCCACAGAGATACTATCTGCTAGTACTCATTGCTAGTTAGACATGTTAGCACACCCCGCTAGTTAGTCATGTTAGCACACCCTGCTATGTAAGTCATGTTAGCACACCCCGCTAGTTAGTCATGTTAGCACACCCTGCTATGTAAGTCATGTTAGCACACCCTGCTATGTAAGTCATATTAGCACACCCTGCTATGTAAGTCATGTTAGCACACCCTGCTATGTAAGTCATGTTAGCACACCCTGCTATGTAAGTCATGTTAGCACACCCTGCTATGTAAGTCATGTTAGCACACCCTGCTATGTAAGTCATGTTAGCACACCCTGCTATGTAAGTCATGTTAGCACACCCCGCTATGTAAGTCATGTTAGCACACCCCGCTATGTAAGTCATGTTAGCACACCCCGCTATTTAGTCATGTTAGCACACCCTGCTATTTAGTCATGTTAGCACACCCCGCTAATTAGTCATGTTAGCACACCCCGCTAATTAGTCATGTTAGCACACCCCGCTATTTAGTCATGTTAGCACACCCCGCTATTTAGTCATGTTAGCACACCCCGCTATTTAGTCATGTTAGCATACCCTACTAGTTAGTCATGTTAGCACACCCCGCTAGTTAGTCATGTTAGCACACCCCGCTAGTTAGTTATGTTAGCACACCCTGCTAATTAGTCATGTTAGCACACCCTGCTAATTAGTCATGTTAGCACACCCCACTAGTTAGTCATGTTAGCACACCCTGCTAATTAGTCATGTTAGCACACCCCGCTAATTAGTCATGTTAGCACACCCCACTAATTAGTCATGTTAGCACACCCTATTAGTTAGTCATGGTAGCACACCCCACTAATTAGTCATGTTAGCACACCCAGCTAATTAGTCATGTTAGCACACCCTATTAGTTAGTCATGGTAGCACACCCTGATAGGTTAGTCATGTTAGCACACCCCGCTAGGTAGTCATGTTAGCACACCCTACTAGTTAGTCATGGTAGCACACCCCGCTAGGTAGTCATGTTAGCACACCCTACTAGTTAGTCATGGTAGCACACCCCACTAATTAGTCATGTTAGCACACCCAGCTAATTAGTCATGTTAGCACACCCTATTAGTTAGTCATGGTAGCACACCTTGATAGGTTAGTCATGTTAGCACACCCCACTAATTAGTCATGTTAGCACACCCAGCTAATTAGTCATGTTAGCACACCCTATTAGTTAGTCATGTTAGCACACCCCACTAGTTAGTCATGTTAGCACACCCTACTAGTTAGTCATGTTAGCACACCCTGCTAGTTAGTCATAATAGCACACCCTACTAGTTAGTCATGTTAGCACACCCTGCTAGCTAGTCATGTTAGCACACCCTGCTAGTTATTCATGTTAGCACACCCTACTAGTTAGTCATGTTAGCACACCCTGATAGGTTAGTCATGTTAGCACACCCTGCTAGCTAGTCATGTTAGCACACCCTACTAGGTAGTCATGTTAGCACACTTTGCTAGCTAGTTATGTTAGCACACCCTGCTAGCTAGTCATGTTAGCACACCCTGCTAGCTAGTCATGTTAGCACACCCTGCTAGCTAGTCATGTTAGCACACTTTGCTAGCTAGTCATGTTAGCACACCTTGCTAGCTAGTCATGTTAGCACACCTTGCTAGCTAGTCATGTTAGCACACCTTGCTAGCTAGTCATGTTAGCACACCTTGCTAGCTAGTCATGTTAGCACACCCTGATAGGTAGTCATGTTAGCACACCCTGATAGGTAGCCATGTTAGCACACCTTGCTAGCTAGTCAGCTAGTAACATCAGGTTATGATGCTGCACATAACTAGTCAATCACAGATAGATCTAGACTTGAGAGAAGACTTGAAATAGACAAGATTGTGGTGTACACATTGTTGGATTACTTCATGGAGCAAAACATTAGCATTTTCGAATACAAGAGTAAATATCGATTGATAAAAGTCACCTTGTCCGAGAGAGATTTACATAGTTATCAAAATGGCACGCCAGGGTAAGCCTACACAAAACACAGCCCTAATTTGAAGTGTTTCTAGAATCCCCTATGGGGAAAATGAATGGTGGGAAAACGATTGGAACCATTTCCTTATTTGACCGCTAGGTTTTATGGTTATTATGACTCACACTGTGGTACTCTACAGAGAGGCTTGCTTGGTGTTAGCACATGCGCAGATCAAATACACAGTTGGAACGCCACTTAGAATAATTCGAAAGATTGCTCAGAAAATGTGGTGTTTTAATCGGTGTATGTTTTTTTTTTTTGACCTTACACGGATTAAGATAAACAGAGTAAGGTGTTTACATGACTATTACATCATCTGCCATAATCACTTTAATATCGAATTATTACTGTGCATGTAAAGGTACTCACTATAGTGGGCCTGTAACGGGAGCGACAGACATTGAGAATTGCCTAAACCAAATAAATAAAGTATTTTTTTTTTTTAAAGTCTATTGATCCAGCATACATATATTTTGCCCAGAAACATTGCATCATGGATTATGTCTGAGCATCTGCACGTCAGGCCCGGCTGTCTGATTGCTTCACTGCAGATAAAAAAAACACTGCAATGTTGCAGACGGGAATATTACTATAAGGTGGGAAGGAGACCAAATGCATCCTTAATGAGTAGTTCTAATCGTCTTCTACTGGACATAACGCCGGTTGGTGAAGTGGGAGATTCTAGCGTAAGGATAGAGCCCGTTTCCTATGCCGAATGTAAACATGACTCTGTAGATAGAAAACAAGGAGGGGCTCAAGGCAGACTGGGGGAACAGACAGACAGCGAAGCCCAACGCAGTCCCTGGAAACACCGCGACCCAGCCAGCTAGCACGCACACAGGAACGGAACATCTATGCAAACGGTCTAGACAACGTGATAAATATCGTTACCTGATTGTTTAATTAGCGGGCATTTGATTCAATGCTACTTCTTGTAATCCTTCGCATCTCGTTCATATTTTCGGTGCGGCATTATCGTCAGCTGTTCCTATGTGGAACATTCCGTGGATTTCACCACTATTGTAAAGAAAGGTACATACGTTACACCTTGTATTACAACACGCCTGAAACCAACATCCTACGCGGGATTTATGACTAGACGCCGCCAAATTGTAATCACAATATACTCCAGCTGATTGTACATGGCCGGTAGAAAACCCTGACACTTGTTTTGGGGTTCGCACTAAACGTGTTACCCCCATTTGGGCGCATTTGAGAGAGCGCACATCCATCCCGTCCGCTTTACCGTAATGACAGTAGGAGTGTGACGGAGTAATATCCCCAATGTCATGTGTCGGCTGTCAAGATCACTTGTCTAGAAGTAGGTCAATGGCCTCATATCTAAGGGATTTTGACTTTATGTGCTCCTTTGTTTTAGTTTGTACCAATGCAACTTCACTATCAGATGATCATTAGTGTCCTTCCAAGAATGTTGTGGAACACCCCTATAGTGTTACGCTACACTACACCCAACGGAGGTGGTCTGGATTAGGAACCACACGTAGCCTTGTCTGGAGACGAGACCTGAAGATTTAGCCTGGCTTCCCAAGTGAATGTCTAGGTTTTTGCTCATTTGGGGCAAACAGTCAGGTGGCACACAAGAGACCCAAGGGTTGGTCATTGGTCTGCAACGCGAACAGTGTGTGCTTTTGACTTCTGCCTCCCTCTAGTGGAAAGGCAGGTATTCACGTTGTCTTTCATCTGCTCATCTCAATAAAGTGCGTGTGTGAGATGACGTGAAATATTATTAAGTAAAAGTCTTATTTTTTTTTAATATTATGTTTTACTTTAAGTCCCATTGAGGCCAGAAGACAAGAGGGCACATGATCATGAAAAGATAGGCCTGTTGATCTAGAGCCTTATATTCCATAGTTATAACTGTAGGTCTGTTGATCTAGAGCCTTATATTCCATAGTTATAACTGTAGGCTATATATATATATATATATATATATATATATATATATATAATGAATAGGTTAGTCAACAATTATTATTTACAAATCAAATGTAGATGTATATGGTCTTTTAGTAAATACAAATACAGTATACTGATCATATTGTAGCCATAACAAAATGGTTTATCAAGTCAGCTAAATAAGATGACAAGCAACAGCAGTTGAGTAATGATAATGACTGTCTATTTGAGTCCACATGTAACATCCCATAGGTGACCTTTGGACTCTTGTCGCACAAACCGATTCGACTATGGATCTGTCGTGTACAGCAGCAATAAAACAGCTAACTGTGGAATTTATACAGCCTCAGTTGTTCCTCCTTTTTCCTTTTTCGAAGGGCCCACCCTGTGAGACACATTCTTTATAGCTCATCACTGATGTCATACAATATTTCTTTCTCTCTCTCTCTCTCGCTCTCGCTCTCGTTCTCGCTCTCTCTCTCTCAATTCAAAGGGCTTTATTGGCATGGGAAACATGTTTACATTGGCGAAGCAAATGAAACAAACAATAAATAAAAGTGAAAAGAGACAAAACCAAAAATCACATAAACAAAAAAAAAATGATTAGAATTGAACAGTAAATATTGCACTCAAAAGATAGACTTTTCCAGTGTCATATTATCAGCTACGTACAGTGTTTCAGCAATGTGCAAATAGCAGTACGAAGATACACAGAATGTGGAATTTTCTATGCAATTTCAACATATACATAGTTCTGATGATTATGTTGAAATTAGATTGATGTAACAACCTGTTAGTATTTAAGTTAAAGTTTTACCCTAATTTCATTGTTTACAACATTGCTGGAAATTAGATGAAAACAATTCTGGTCGATAACTTTTTTTCCAAATCCAATGTATTTCCCACGTTTGTTTCATGTCACAATACATTGACAAATTATGTTGAAACAACATTGATTTAACCAGTGTGTGCCCAGCGGGAATTTACATTTGTACACTACGCTACTGGACAATCAGAAAACTCCAATAGATTTAATTGCTTCTTGAAGCTTATGTTTCATTTGACTGGAATCTGGTCATTTTATTGTATAATTACTGCTTCGCTTTGCTAATCCAGCCCTTGATATCATTACTGAAAACATTCACCACCTGACTACAGTATCTAGGGAGGGGAAGGGAGAGGCGACCTATGTTGAACTAGTCATGAACCAAAGTCTATAAGACGATAAGATTAGAGGAGAATGACTTGATTCCCGACACTGTTATATCATACAATTAATTAAATGGTTTTACTCTGTGCCATCATTCAGAAGTTAGTCATTTATAAATGGGGCTTTAGTTTATGATATTTTGGGATATTTATCCACACTGTGCAACCACTCCCCCTTCTGCAGTCCCAAATAGCACCCTTTTCCATATAATACACTACTTTTAACCAGGACCCAGAATCAGGGGACTCCAGAATGTTTCAGACTATGTTCCATATACACAGTAAACTGAGAAGAGGCAGAGAGATTACCTTCCCATGTAAACAAAAGGGCCAACAAATCCCCCCTTCCTGTAAGTTGTTGATTGATTAGCCTTGTTAAGAGGATTACAAATCCCCCTTTCCCTGTAAACTGTTGATTAGCATTGGGGGAGGGCTGTCTTAAACCTCAAGTTTAAACCTTCTCCCAAACTCAGAGGCTCTGTCTGAAATGGCACCCTCTTCCCTATAAAGTGCACTGTAGCAGCGGTTCCCAACCTTTTCTGTTCCTGGGACCAGGGGTGTCACGGCACCACAAAAATCTGAGGGGGCACAAAGTACGTGAGGATGGCTGGGGTTGGTCCGGAGGGGGGCTAGGCCCTTCGTCTGGAAGTTGGAGAATTTAGCATTTTTCAAACACCTGAAACAGCTTTTTTCCCTGCAATCTACAGACATAATCATTATGCATAATTTTAGGTCAAAAGTACAGTGCATTTGGAAACTATTCAGACCTCTTGACTTTTTCCACATTTTGTTACGTTACAGCCTTATTCTTAAATGCATTCAATTGTTTATTTTCCTCATCATTCTACACACAATACCCCATAATGACATCACAATACCCCATAATGACATCACAATACCCCATAATGACATCACAATACCCCATAATGACATCACAATACCCTATAATGACATCACAATACCCCATAATGACATCACAATACCCCATAATGACATCACAATACCTCATAATGACATCACAATACCCCATAATGACATCACAATACCCCATAATGACATCACAATACCTCATAATGACAAAGCAAAAAACAGTTTTTTAGACATTTTTGCAAATGTATTAAAAACAAAAAACAGAAATATCACATTTACATAAGTATTCATGGACTGATTTCAAGGTTTTACTGCTAACCTACAAAGCATTACATGGGCTTGCTCCTACCTATCTTTCCGATTTGGTTTTACCGTACATACCTACACGTACGCTACAAGACGCAGGCCTCCTTACTGTCCCTAGAATTTCTAAGCAATCAGCTGGAGGCAGGGCTTTTTCCTATAGAGCTCCATTTTTATGGAATAGTCTGCCTATCCATGTGAGAGACGCAGACTCGGTCTCAACCTTTATTGAAGACTCATCTCTTCAGTAGGTCCTATGATTGAGTGTAGTCTGGCCCAGGAGTGTGAAGGTGAACGGAAAGGCACTGGAGCAACGAACCACCCTTGCTGTCTTTGCCTGGCCGGTTCCCCTCCACTGGGATTCTCTGCCTCTAACCCTATTACAGGGGCTGAGTCACTGGCTTACTGGTGCCGTGGCGGAGATCTTGTGGGCTATACTCGGCCTTGTCTCAGGATGGTAAATTGGTGGTTGAAGATATCCCTCTAGTGGTGTGGGGTCTGTGCTTCGGCAGAGTGGGTGGGGTTATATCCTGCCTGTTTGGCCGTGTCCGGGGGTATCGTCGGACCGGGCCACAGTGTCTCCCGACCCCTCCTGTCTCAGCCCCCAGTATTTATGCTGTTGTAGTTTATGTGTCGGGGGGCTAGGGTCCGTCTGTTATATCTGGAGTATTTCTTCTCTTATCTGGTGTCCTGTGTGAATTTAAGTATGCTCTCTCTAATTATCTCTCTCTCTCTTTCTTTTTCTCTCTCTCTCGGAGGACCTGAGCATTAGGACCATTCCTCAAGGCCTACCTGGCCTGATGACTCCTTGATGTCCCGAGTCCACCTGGCTGCTCTCCAGTCCAGTTTCAACTGTTCTGCCTGTTTTATGAACATTTTAAAATCTTGTCCATGTTCTGTTATAATCTGCACCCGGCACAGCCAGAAGAGGACTGGCCACCCCTCACAGCCTGGTTCCTCTCTAGGTTTCTTCCTAGGTTTTGGCCTTTCTAGGGAGTTTTTCCTAGCCACCGTGCTTCTACACCTGCATTGCTTGCTGTTTGGGGTTTTAGGCTGGGTTCCTGTACAGCACTCTGAAATCAGCTGATGTAAGAAGGGCTTTATAAATAAATTTGATTTGATTTTGATTTGATTTATTCAGAACCTTTACTCAGTACTTTGTTGAAGCATCTTCGGCAGCGATTACAGCCTCGAGTCTTCTTGGGAATGATGCTACAAGCTGGGCACACCTGTATTTGGGGAGTTTCTCCCATTCTTCTCTGCAGATCCTCTCAAGCTCTGTCAGGTTGGATGGGGACTGTTGCTGCACAGCTATTTTCAGGTCTCCACAGAGATGTTCTATCGGGTTCAAGTCCGGGCTCTGGCTGATCCATTCATGGACATTCAGACACTTGTCCCGAAGCCAGTCCTGTGTTGTCTTGGCTGTGTGCTTATGGTCGTTGTCCTGTTGGAAGGTGAACCTTTGCCCCAGTCTGAGGTCCTGAGTGCTCTGGAGCAGGTTTTCATCAAGGATCTCTCTATACTTTGCTCCGTTCATCTTTGCCTCGATCCTGACTAGTCTCCCAGTCTCTGCTGCTGAAAAGCATCCCCATAGGATGATGCTGCCACCAGCATGCTTCACCGTAGGGATGGTGCCAGGTTTCCTCCAGACGTGACACTTGGCATTCAGTCCAAAGAGTTCAATCTTGGTTTTCATTAGACCAGATAATCTTGTTTCTAATGGTCTGAGAGTCCTTTAGGTGCCTTTTGGCAAACTCTAAAAGGGCTGTCATGTGCCTTTTACTGAGGAGTGAGTTCCATCTGGCCACTCAAATAAAATAAAATAAAATCAAAGGCCTTATTGGTGGAGTGCTGCAGAGATGGTTGTCTTTCTGGAAGGTTCTCCCATCTCCCCAGAGGAACTCTGGAGCTCGGTCAGAGTGACTATCAGGTTTTTGGTCACCTACCTGACCAAGGCCCTTCTCCCCTGATTGCTCAGTTTGGGAAGAGTCTTGGTGGTTCCAAACTTCTTCCATTTAAGAATGATGGAGGCCACTATGTTCTTGAGGTCCTTCAATGCTGTACAAATATTTTGGTACCCTTCCCCAGATTTGTGCCTCGACACAATCCTGTCTCGGAGCTCTACAGACAATTCCTTCGACCTCATGGGTTGGTTTTTGCTCTGACAGGCATTGTCAACTGTGGGACCTTATATAGACAGGTGTGCCTTTCCAAATAATGTCCTATCAATTGAATTTACCACTGCTGGACTCCACTCAAGTTGTAGAAACATCTCAAGGACGATCAATGGAAACAGGATGCACCAGAGTCTCATAAAAATGGGTCTGAATACTTACGTAAATGAGTAATTTCTGTTTTTTATTTTTAATACATTTGCAAAAATGTCTAAAAACCTGTTTTTACTTTGTCATTATAGGGTATTGTGATGTCATTACAGAGTATTGTGATGTCATTACGGAGTATTGTGATGTCATTATTGGGTATTGTGATATCATTATGGGGTATTGTGATGTCATTATGGGGTATTGTGATGTCATTATGGGGTATTTTGTGTAGATAGATGGTTTTTTTTTTAAATCCATTTTAAAATAACGCTGTAACGTAACAAAATGTGGAAACATGACAAAAAGGGGTCTGAATACTTCCCAAAGGCATTGTATTTTTTTTCCTTCTGCATATCTTATCATAACACTTGTCTGTATCTTCCTGAATGTTTTTTTTAAAGAAACAAAATATGATTCTCTGCATCTCTGCTAAAATCTGGTTAAAATATTAAAAGGGATGTAAGTCTTATTCAGTACATTTAGTAATTGTAATGTGTGGCTGCAGTAGTGGGGTTTAAGGGGTGTTGTTGACGTGCTGGCTCAGTCGGTGTGTTGCTGCGTTAGTGGGGTTTACGGGGTGTTGTTGACATGTGCTGGCTCAGTCGGTGTGTTGCTGCGTTAGTGGGGTTTACGGGGTGTTGTTGACGTGCTGGCTCAGTCGGTGTGTTGCTGCGTTAGTGGGGTTTACGGGGTGTTGTTGACGTGCTGGCTCAGTCGGTGTGTTGCTGCGTTAGTGGGGTTTAAGGGGTGTTGTTGACGTGTGCTGGCTCAGTCGGTGTGTGGCAGTGAGGGATGCAGACCGTGTCGCCAGAGTGTCTCTACAGATGAGTGCAGAGGCTGCCAGGTCAATGGATCGTACGGTACGGCGAAGTACCGGCTCCGCTGCTTTGCACTGTTGTCTGACTTCATGGTTACACTGATTAATGTTGCCTGGAGGGAGCGAAGAGAGGGGAGAAAGAGAGAGAGATACGTGTTTATTTGTGTGTCTGCGTACGTTTATTTAACTCAACAGTTCTTGTCCAAACAGTGACTGTAGATCTGTGGCTCCTGTGTCCTCTGCTGTTTCTCTCTGTAGACCAATGATTGTCCTGTCTATGCTGGACCAGGGCAGCCCTGTCTCTCCCCAGCCAGAGCCAGTCCAACTGTCACGTCCTGGCCTGGGATAGCAGGCTGGCGTTTCATTTGTGTTTTGGTTAGGAGGGGTTTTTAGTTCTAGGTGGTGTATTTCTATGTTGGGTTGATGGTTCCCAATTAGAGGCAGCTGATTGTCGTTACCTCTAATTGGGAACCATATTTATGTTTGTTCTTTTCTTCACTGGGGTTGTGGGTCATTAATTATATTTGTATGTTGTGTGTGTGTGTGTGTGTGTGTGTGTGTGTGTGTGTGTGTGTGTGTGTGTGTGTGTGTGTGTGTGTGTGTGTGTGTGTGTGTGTGTGTGTGTGTGTGTGTGTGTGTGTGTGTGTGTGTGTGTGTGTGTGTGTGTGTGTGTGTGTGTGTGTGTGTGTGTGTGTGTGTGTGTGTGTGTGTGTGTGTGTGTGTGTGTGTGTGTGTGTGTGTGTGTGTGTGTGTGTGTGTGTGTGTGTGTGTGTGTGTGTGTGTGTGTGTGTGTGTGTGTGTGTGTGTGTGTGTGTGTGTGTGTGTGTGTGTATGTGTGTGTGTGTCTTGAGCCACCTGAGTGACGATCTTTATTTGTTTTGCCAGTTGCAATACGTAAATAAAAGTATGTATACTGGAACCCTTGCTGTATCTTGGTCCGCTCCTTCTAAAGATCGTGACACCAGCTCTCCCCTCTGACTCACTGCGGAGCTCCTGGGTGATTCATCCTGCTCAGCAGCGGCAACATCATCTTTTCAAATAAACCTATTGCGGACCGGACGGGAGCCCCCATAATTGCCAGCAGGCATGCCAGCTAAAAATAGTTAGACAATCTAGCTATTTTAACTTGGTTGATGGCTTCTTGGCAGCTAGTTATGAGGATGGGAGATTGGGAACCTATCTGGGCTAGCTAAAGCCAACTTGATAAAATTGCTAAGTGGCTAGTAGTATTGACATTTTATAAATTGTTATATATATTTTACAAAATATCCGAGGGGGCACGTGCCCCCTGTGCCCCCTATGGGCATGACAGTGCTTGAGGACAACCATTATTGGAGTCGCATAACTTTTTAACAAAAAATAGCTTTCCAGTTATATTTAGTCCATTTTTAGCAGTGAATCAAAGGCCTAATATAAACAATTCTGCATTTTGAAAAGTTTATATTTGTGTGGAATTGCAAAATGAAATGTTAAAATGTAAATTCAAAAAACAACTAAATGCAGACCACCTGCAGTACACCTGCGGACCACAGGTTGAAAACCACTGAATTATCGGGAATAAGTTGTCAGATGCAGCCAGAGTCTAATTGAGCCCGAGGTGTGGTATATGGCCAATATACCACGGCTAAGAGGGAGCTGTTTCCATACGACACAGCATGAGACGGGAGGGGCCGCTCAGCAGGCGGGGAGGCCGCTCTAGCAGACTGGGGAGGGCGCTCTAGCAGACTGGGGAGGGCGCTCTTGAGCAGACGGGAGGGGCCGCTCTGGCAGGCGGGGAGGGCCGCTCTAGCAGAGGCAGGGGAGGGCCGCTCTGGCAGGCGGGGGAGGAGGCCGCTCTAGCAGACGGGGGGAGGGGCCGCTCTAGCAGACGGGGGGAGGGGCCGCTCTAGCAGACGGGGGGAAGGGCCGCTCTAGCAGACGGGGGGAAGGGCCGCTCTAGCAGACGGGGGAGGGTTATTTATCATCAAATACGATTACGTAGTACCTGCCTTGACTGCATCAAACCGGAAGAAGCTAGTTGAGCTGGCGTAACGCGGTGCCTGCACTTTCACATCCTGCAGTTAGAAACAACAACCACTCCATTCAGAACAGCCCTGTTGGCTCTCGGTCGTCGCAGCCTGTCCCTCTCCTTTTAACTTCTAATTCAGTCATTATAATTCCATCTGCATGAATTAGATCATTATTAATTATTCTCCTGACTTTAGCACCATGGAGGCTGTATGACTGTAGCCTATTGCCGCGTTGATGACTTCTGATTGGCTACACGTTCCATGCTCCAAAAGCAAGATCATCAGCATAAAATATCACATTTCTCTCTCTCTCTCTCTCTCTCTCTCTCTCTCACTCTATTGCAGCAGTCGTGTTCGAATCTGTGTGTTGGTCCTTCCGGGACAAGTCAGTTAAAATTACACATACCCAAGACCCGTGAAAAATCATATCAGATCCAACCCTGATCTGTGACATTCTGGTACCGGACCTCGGGTCTCGGGTATTCGGGTACAGGTGGATCCGTGAAGACCTCTACTCCTGATAACCGCCTGATGGGTTTTTAGGAAAAACAAAGTACAGTTGTACGCTACTGAGATTACATCCCAAATGTCACCCTAAGTAGTGCGGTAAATAGGGGACACAACCTGAGTGAACAAAAAAATAATTCAACAGTTGATGGTGTGAGTGTCGTCTAGATTCTAAATCTGTCCATCTTTCAGACACCACTTAATCCATAGTATTCCTTTTATTCTCAACTATAGGGCCGGGAAGACATATTATGTCATCGTCGCTTTGTTGTTTTCTGTTGCAGTGCGCACTAGAATACAGACCTGCTTTTGTTTCCGAAGGCAGATCTGGGGTAATGAACCCAGTGGAACGTGGAGGACGGTAATTCTTTGTGTGTCCACTCCATCTCATGGTGATTGAGCAGAGCGGCCTAGTGGGTGGAGGGAGTGGGGGGAGGGGCGTCTTATTGGAACGAGCTCATCAGTACCGTACAGTAGGATGGGTCTCTCACTGGCCCAGAGACACAAAGGCTACCTGCGTTCCCAAATGGTACCCTTTTTCCCCATATAGTGCACTACTTTGACCAGGATCCATAGGGAATAGGGTTCCCTTTTGGGACGAAAAGCCACTGGTCACTGCAAATTACAGTGTCACACCGGAATTACGGTACAGCTGGAATGCCCCTCCTGACCCCTGACCCAGTCCTGTTCGCATCACGGTCATGTGATGTTCAGCCAGTCGAGGTGATCGTGCCATGGAAGGACCCACAGACGTCAGTTCAACGTTTCGTTTTGATATTCATTTGGTTGACTTGTCAACTAATGTGAATTCAATGTGAAATCAACAGAGAAATTCACCATGTCATTGAATTTAGGTTCAAAGTTGGGTGAAAAAACTATCAAATTCCCTTTTTTTCAATTCCAAATCAGTTTTCCACATTGATTGAACGTCATCATCATATCTATTGAGGGGGTCGTTCATTCAACCAATTTTTTGCCCAGGGAGGAGGCTCCTCGCTGGACAACAGAGGGTTGCAGTAGGTTCTGCTCGGAGGGAGGGAGGGAGGGAGGAGGCTCCTCGCTGGACAACAGAGGGTTGCAGTAGGTTCTGCTCGGCTGGTATGTGATGTATCATCGCTCGGACACCGGTGAGTGACCCGTGACCCAACATGTCACACTATCGTCTAGTACATGTAGCGGGGATGGAGAGATCAAGGGAAGGAGGAGAAGGGATGGACGCTTTCCCTGTTTAGAAAGAGAGAGAAGAGAGACGGAGAGAAGAGAGACGAAGAGAAAGAGAGATGGAGAGAAAGAGACCGAGAAAGAGAGACCGAGAGAAAGAGAGACCGAGAGAAAGAGAGATGGAGAGTAAGACTGTAAATTGTTCTTTATGCCTGCAGTAGATTGGGTGTTGTCTGAACTTGTCGCTGTTGTTTGTTTGTAGTTCATCTGATGCTGAGAGTATGGTCTTCTGGTTACTGTAGTTCATCTGATGCTGAGAGTATGGTCTTCTGGTTACTGTAGTTCATCTGATGCTGAGAGTATGGTCTTCTGGTTACTGTAGTTCATCTGATGCTGAGAGTATGGTCTTCTGGTTACTGTGGTTCATCTGATGCTGAGAGTATGGTCTTCTGGTTACTGTTGTTCATCTGATGCTGAGAGTATGGTCTTCTGGTTACTGTAGTTCATCTGATGCTGAGAGTATGGTCTTCTGGTTACTGTAGTTCATCTGATGCTGAGAGTATGGTCTTCTGGTTACTGTAGTTCATCTGATGCTGAGAGTATGGTCTTCTGGTTACTGTAGTTCATCTGATGCTGAGAGTATGGTCTTCTGGTTACTGTAGTTCATCTGATGCTGAGAGTACGGTCTTCTGGTTACTGCAGTTTATTTACTGTAGTTAGCAGCATTTTACTTTACTACATGAGACTCCTCACCTATGCTCCTGGCTGTCCGTATACTATAGGCTACACCTAGCTGTCTTTAGCGTGGGTGTACACATACACACACACACACTGTAAGGAGGCTGCTGCATTGGTCCATCCAGGCCACGTTGTTCACTGTGTTTCTCAACGTGTGTTAAATCATTAACATTTACAACCTAAAGGACAGGAGATAATCACAGAGAGAGAGAGAGAGAGAGAGAGAGAGAGAGAGAGAGAGAGAGAGCAGTAGTCACATCAGCAGGCTAAGGTCTCCCCTAGACTCCAGTTCAGTCCTCTTCACATCCCTCTGGAACAACCACCTGTTACCTGTCTCTCTCTCTCTGTCTCTCTCTGTCTGTCTATACCCAACTGAGGAACGTGGGCCGGTAAGTCTGAGCTTTTAACACTTGTTTGTGTTCATTAGAATATATATATATATATTTTCTTCACTTGTATGTGTTGATGTGAGTATCGGGATTTGTGAGTAATGTGAATAGAGTTTTTAGTGGGAGAGTAATTTTCAGAGTAATGTGAATATGGTCATTAGGGTTTTAGTGAGTAACATTCTGGTCATCTTCATGTGGTGGATTGTGGGATTGTTCTGTGATACAGTAGATAAACATAATAGTTCTAATTTAGCATCATCGTTGATACACTCCTCTTGGAGAATAACAAATTAATCAATTTGTCTATTTTTAGCTAACGAGGCAAGTCAGTTAAGAACAAATTCTTATTTACAATGGCGGCCTACCGGGAAACAGTGGGTTAACTGCCTTGTTCAGGGGCAGGACGACAGATTTATACCTTGTCAGCTCGGAGGATTCGATCTAGCAACCTTTCGGTTACTGGCCCAACACTCTAACCACTTGGATACCTATCGCCCCCTATTATACATAGGGGTTTAAATAAGAGCGACTGATATGTTTAACACACAAGCGTATGCAGAAATACTGTATATAAATAGACTAAGAATTTGGACAGTTTTGTTTTTAACATGTAAATCACACATTTGTATAGATACTGTAAACATGTAAGTTATTGATTTCGAATAAGCAACGACGCATGTACGCAAAGCGTTGTTTTCCCTTATGAATTTATGACGGGATACAGAACATGCTGCGTATTTTACATCTCTGTGGTTAAACATTGACTCCCGTTCCTGTAACGACAGCCGTATATCAATGCCTGGCAATTCAGAGTCTCAGATATGATGCATTTCCAGTCTTATCTGTTTTCTCTCGGTTTTATATGTGTTGGCAGGGAATAGCAGTCATATCGAACTAGTTCCTTACAGCTAATAAGTCAAACAAATTTGAGTAAGACCCGTTTTTGGTTGTTCATTTGCCTATTTCTCTTTTTCTGTTACTAAGCGTTATTAACCAAAATAATTCAATACTGTCTTATTAATAGAATGTAACTTTAAAATAACTTTTAGTTTAGTGTTGAGTATAGGTCGTTATCAATATAACTTTTAGTTTAATATTGAGTATAGGTCGTTATCAATACAACTTTTAGTTTAATGTTGAGTATAGGTCGTTATCAATATAACTTTTAGTTTAATATTGAGTATAGGTCGTTAGGAATATAACTTTTAGTTTAATATTGAGTATAGGTCGTTATCAATACAACTTTTAGTTTAATATTGAGTATAGGTCGTTATCAATATAACTTTT
The DNA here is from genome assembly GCA_030435695.1 of Brachymystax lenok tsinlingensis. Taxonomy (NCBI): domain Eukaryota; kingdom Metazoa; phylum Chordata; class Actinopteri; order Salmoniformes; family Salmonidae; genus Brachymystax; species Brachymystax lenok. Next base: position 3,359,967 of record CM059789.1, read on the forward strand.
AGTTTAATATTGAGTATAGGTCGTTATCAATACAACTTTTAGTTTAATGTTGAGTATAGGTCGTTATCAATATAACTTTTAGTTTAATATTGAGTATAGGTCGTTAGGAATATAACTTTTAGTTTAATATTGAGTATAGAGTGGGTTATCAATATAACTTTTAGTTTAATATTGAGTAGTTATCAATATAACTTTTAGTTTAATATTATATAGGTCGTTATCAATATAACTTTTAGTTTAATATTAGTATCGTTATCAATATACTTTTTAGTTTAATATTGGTATAGGTCGTTATCAATACAACTTTTAGTTTAATATTGAGTATAGGTCGTTTTAAAGTATAGGTATAGGTCGTATAGGTCGTTAGGAATATAACTTTTAGTTTAATATTGAGTATAGGTCGTTATCAATTTTAGTTTAATATTGAGTATAGGTCGTTATCAATATAACTTTTAGTTTAATATTGAGTATAGGTCGTTATCAATATAACTTTTTAGTTTAATATTGAGTATAGGTCGTTATCAATATAACTTTTAGTTTAATATTGAGTATAGGTCGTTATCAATACAACTTTTAGTTTAATATTGAGTATAGGTCGTTATCAATATAACTTTTAGTTTAATATTGAGTATAGGTCGTTATCAATATAACTTTTAGTTTAATATTGAGTATAGGTCGTTATCAATACAACTTTTAGTTTAATATTGAGTATAGGTCGTTATCAATACAACTTTTAGTTTAATATTGAGTATAGGTCGTTATCAATATAACTTTTAGTTTAATATTGAGTATAGGTCGTTATCAATATAACTTTTAGTTTAATATTGAGTATAGGTCGTTATCAATATAACTTTTAGTTTAATATTGAGTATAGGTCGTTATCAATATAACTTTTAGTTTAATATTGAGTATAGGTCGTTATCAATATAACTTTTAGTTTAATATTGAGTATAGGTCGTTATCAATACAACTTTTAGTTTAATATTGAGTATAGGTCGTTAGGAATATAACTTTTAGTTTAATATTGAGTATAGGTCGTTATCAATATAACTTTTAGTTTAATATTGAGTATAGGTCGTTATCAATATAACTTTTAGTTTAATATTGAGTATAGGTCGTTATCAATATAACTTTTAGTTTAATATTGAGTATAGGTCGTTATCAATATAACTTTTAGTTTAATATTGAGTATAGGTCGTTATCAATATAACTTTTAGTTTAATATTGAGTATAGGTCGTTATCAATATAACTTTTAGTTTAATATTGAGTATAGGTCGTTATCAATATAACTTTTAGTTTAATATTGAGTATAGGTCGTTATCAATATAACTTTTAGTTTAATATTGAGTATAGGTCGTTATCAATATAACTTTTAGTTTAATATTGAGTATAGGTCGTTATCAATATAACTTTTAGTTTAATATTGAGTATAGGTCGTTATCAATACAACTTTTAGTTTAATATTGAGTATAGGTCGTTAGGAATATAACTTTTAGTTTAATATTGAGTATAGGTCGTTATCAATATAACTTTTAGTTTAATATTGAGTATAGGTCGTTATCAATACAACTTTTAGTTTAATATTGAGTATAGGTCGTTAGGAATATAACTTTTAGTTTAATATTGAGTATAGGTCGTTATCAATATAACTTTAGTTTAATATTGAGTATGAGGTCGTTATCAATACAACTTTTAGTTTAATATTGAGTATAGGTCGTTATCAATATAACTTTTAGTTTAATATTGAGTATAGGTCAATTATCAATATAACTTTTAGTTTAATATTGAGTATAGGTCGTTATCAATATAACTTTTAGTTTAATATTGAGTATAGGTCGTTATCTTTTAGTTTAATATTCAACTTTTAGTTTAATATTGAGTATAGGTCGTTATCAATACAACTTTAGTTTAATATTGAGTATAGGTCGTTATCAATATAACTTTTAGTTTAATATTGAGTATAAATCGTTATCAATATAACTTTTAGTTTAATATTGAGTATAGGTCGTTATCAATACAACTTTTAGTTTAATATTGAGTATAGGTCGTTAGGAATATAACTTTTAGTTTAATATTGAGTATAGGTCGTTAGGAATATAACTTTTAGTTTAATATTGAGTATAGGTCGTTATCAATATAACTTTTAGTTTAATATTGAGTATAGGTCGTTATCAATATAACTTTTAGTTTAATATTGAGTATAGGTCGTTATCAATATAACTTTTAGTTTAATATTGAGTATAGGTCGTTAGGAATATATCGTCACAATAAGGTGCAATAAAGAGAAACACAAAGTGGGGGTCACAGAGAAATCTCTGAATGATATCTTAATAAATAGCATTGAATATGTAGAAATTAGAAAGCAACACACTAGCTCGGTTCGATTTGCCAGTTGGGGGCAAGATTACCCCCAGCTCCGCTAAAACTATTGACAACTGTGTACCGTTTTCAAGGGATTGTTTAATACATGTCATCTATTTGGTTGTAATATCACCCCCTTCTTCAAGAGCATAGTCAGAACTACACATTTTCAATGACAGTTGGCTGAACATAGTGGTAAGTAGACCTAATGTACCTTTTTCTCCAACCAACGTACAACGCCTTCAGAAAGTATTCACACCCCTTGACTCATTCCACATTGTGTTGTGTTACAGCCTGAATGCCTCACCCATCTGAAAACAATACCTCATATTGACAACAGTGAAAACCTGTATTTAGATTTCTTAATTTCTTTTTAATAGAAAATTACATTTCTAATTTAAATAAGTAATTCATACCCCTCAGTCAATACTTTGTAGAAGCACTTTGGCTGCGATTACAGTTTTGAGTCTGCGTTTACAGTTTTGAGTCTACATTTACAGCTTTGAGTCTGCGTTTACAGCTTTGAGTCTACGTTTACAGCTTTGAGTCTGCGTTTACAGTTTTGAGTCTACGTTTACAGCTTTGAGTCTGCGTTTACAGTTTTGAGTCTACGTTTACAGCTTTGAGTCTGCGTTTACAGCTTTGAGTCTGCGTTTAGAGTTTTGAGTCTACGTTTACAGCTTTGAGTCTGCGTTTACAGCTTTGAGTCAAACAAAATTCAGTTTTGACATTATGGGGTATTGTGTGTAGATCGGTGACACCAAATCTAAATTTAATAAATTTAAAACTCAGGCTGTAACACAACAAAATGTGGAAAATATAAAAGGGTGTGAATAGGGCTGTTATGATGACCGTATTACCGCCAAACCGTCGGTCACGGATAATGACCGCAGTCAAATACCACAATACCATTTAGTCACAGTAACTACGCTTCTCCAAGCTCTGATGCTGCTGATGGTCATTAGTAGCCTACCAAACTTGCTAACTGCCTGGTACTCAGCACTCTATTGTCCCTCTAATCACTGTGACATCAATGCAAACGTAATCGAAAATCTAATCAAACACTTTATGAGAGCCCATGAGCTTATGTTGCGCAACATTTCTATAGGCTATGAAATTGCATGAGAAAACAGAGTTTTGATGGCCTCTATTAAAAAGAGGAGGATCCCATCAGCTTTCTATTAGCTAGGCCTACTATATTTATTTCTCAACTTTCCTAATATTAAGCACATTGCTTCTCTTTACAACAGGAGTATAGCCTACCTGTCTGGCATAAAAATGAACCATGGGAAAAAATGTGCTCCCTTCGCTATTTAAGTGAATAGATTACTTCTTTTTGTGAATGATGTATCATCACTTGTGAACGATGTATCATCACTTGTGTGAAGTAAGGCAAGAAACAGCCAATGCCTTTTTTGGTGACTTTTTCTAATCCTAGTGGCACACCTCATGTAGTCTAGCCCATAGGCCTGTATGTTTTGATTAGGTTTGTATCACACCTCATGTAGTCTAGCCCATAGGCCTGTATGTTTTGATTAGGTTTGTATCACACCTCATGTAGTCTAGCCCATAGGCCTATATGTTTTGATAAGGTCACTTTTGAGAATGGTGTTTTCACAGTAATTGATTGCATTTTGGAGCATTCACACAGCCTACTGCTGTGTGCACATTGCTGCATTGATAATGTGAAGAAATAGCCTAATAGTTGATCAACATTTTAAGCTGAACTTTCTGATCTGTTGCGTCAGGTCATTGCTTATAAAAGTTTTTTTGATGCTAGTTGTATTAGTTTGGGATCTATCACATCCCACAACTGTCCCAGACTATGTTTTCAATATTTATTTCTCGCACAGAATAGAATAGGTCAACTTTTTTTTACTATAGGGGATAGTAGATTGACATTGACTAGTTCTTTTTACTGTTGGTTAGGCCTACTCATCTTGTTGGCTGATGAAAAAGTAAATATGGACAGTTCTTCCAGCATCTTCAATATGCATCTCTTCAATATTGCGAAGGTGTAGGCTATATTACATGGATTTATTAGACTTCCAAAAAAATGTAGATGTTCCGCATATCAGTGGCTTGTAGGCTGTGTGGAAGCCAGTAGATGCTAAATGTGTTAATTAACGACCTAGGTGGGAATACTTTCTGTAGGCACTGTAGGACTACTTCGCAAAGTTAGCTAACATTATCCCCTTTTCAACATTGTTTAGAAAAAAGAAGAAGAAGAAGAAGAAGGTGTTTAATCATGGATTGCTGCTCACAGACATAACAGGCGATATTTATTGACGGACCGTGTCAAAATTGGCTAGTTAGCTAATGACCGATCACGTCAATATTGCTAGCTAACAAGCCAACGTTCGAGGGATACGCTAAAATGGCTACATCCAAATATTGTTTGATTTACTTGTCATCTGTAGTGGTGATGGACAGTAGTTCGATGGATATGTCGAGCTCTTGCCACAAAAAAAACAAACCCCAGAATCTCTGATGAAGCAAGCTAAATGACACATGTTGTTTGCTCAGCTAGCTAGATACATGCCAAATGGATAGGCTACCCGCTAACACATCTGAAAATACATGATCAATTGATGCTTACTGATCATTAAACAGCAATGCAGTAAAGGCCTACTTGCTGTATAACTCTGAGGATAGAGCTAAATGTAGAATGATGGGAACGGTGTCGTTCTGACTCTGCTCTTCAAGAGGGGTTGACGTTACAACCAAATAGATAACACTTATTTAACAAAATGGCACATAGTTGTAAATGATTTCAGTGAAGCTGGGGGTCAAATCCAACGCTCTGCATTAAAACCAACTACACATGGCTCTGCAACACTATATTGTAAATAGTTATATTGCTGGAGGCCGCACAGGCAGCCCAATTCAGTTTTTTTTGGGCAATTATTTACCTATCTGATATTCTATCTCATGTGAAAACAGCAAAAACACACATGGAATCTGAGCTTTTGACTTCCGATTTATACCACCTCATATGTGGATCTGAACCCTGACACAAACCCCATCCTCCATATGTGTCCTCTGTCTGGATTCTGAGATCAGATTTATTTACTCTGATGTGGGGTTTTTTTTGGGGGCACAATACCTGCTGTTACTATGACAACCACCCCTAAAATGTAAGGGAACAGTGACAGGAAAAGGAACAATGCGTCTGTGTGCTACTTCAGAGTCTGCATCAGTGTGAATGCACAAATCCGATATAGGTCACATGTAAAACTGAGCGTGGACAGTCAGAAAAAAAGATTGGATACAGAAAGAACATCAGATTTGAGTTCTTAGAGGCGGCAGGTAGCTTAGCAGTTAAGAGCGTTGGGACAGTAACTTCCTGTCGGGTTCGAACCCCCCGAGATGACTAGGTGAAAAATCTGTTGATGTACCCTTGAGCAAAGCACTTAACCCCAATTGCTCCTGTAAGTTTCTCTGGATAAGTGTCTGCTAAATGACTAACATGTCAAATGTTAGTGTTGCTGTGTAAACACAGCCACCGATACCTATCTGATTGACTGAGAAGGTGTTTTGAGTTGTAAAATGTACTTCTACGGTGTTTTGAGATCTAATATGTACTTCTACGATGTTTTGAGTTGTAAAATGTACTTCTACGGTGTTTTGAGTTCTAATACATTCTTCTAAGGTGTTTTGAGTTCTAATATGTACTTATACAGTGTTTTGAGTTGTAATATGTACTTAAACGGTGTTTTGAGATCTAATATGTACTTATACAGAGTTTTGAGTTTACTTATACAGTGTTTTGAGTTCTAATATGTACTTAAACGGTGTTTTGAGTTCTAATATGTACTTATACAGTGTTTTGAGTTCTAATATGTACTTAAACGGTGTTTTGAGATCTAATATGTACTTATACAGAGTTTTGAGTTGTAAAATGTACTTCTACGGTGTTTTGAGTTCTAATACGTTCTTCTAAGGTGTTTTGAGTTCTAATATGTACTTATACAGTGTTTTGAGTTCTAATATGTACTTAAACGGTGTTTTGAGTTCTAATATGTACTTATACAGTGTTTTGAGTTCTAATATGTACTTAAATGGTGTTTTGCAATCTAATATTTACTTATACAGTGTTTTGAGATCTAATATGTACTTATACAGTGTTTTGAGATCTAATATGTACTTATACAGTGTTTTGTGATCTAATATGTGCTTATACAGTGTTTTGAGATGTAATATGTACTTATACAGTGTTCTGTGATCTAATATGTGCTTATATGGTGTTTTGAGATGTAATATCTACTTATACTGTGTTTTGAGATCTAACATGTACTTCTACGTGTTTTGAGATCTAATAAGAAGAAAAATGGCACTTACAGTACATAGGTGGTGTTGTTATCATCTACGCATAGTCACTTTAATAACTCTACCTACATGTACATATTACCTTGACTAACCGATGCCCCCACACATTGACTCTGTACTGGTACCCCCCCTGTATATAGTCTGGCTACTGATATTTTACTGCTGCTCTTTAATTACTTGTTACTTTTATTTCTTATTCTTATCCATATTTTTTTTAACTGCATTGTTGGTTAGGGGCTCGTCAGTAAGAATTTCACTGTAAGGTCTGTTGTATTCGGCGCATGTGACTAATACGATTTGATTTTTAAATATGCTGTTTTACAGGGTCAGACAAAGTTGTACAGTGCCCATTTTGAGTTATAATATGTCATTCTATGGTGTTTTGAGTTATAATATGTAATTCCACTGTATGGGGTTTTGAGTTCCACAGTAATATGGAATTCTAGGATGTTTTGACTTCTAATATATAATTATATTACGTTTTGCCATATAATATGTCATTATGTGGTGTTTTGTGTACTAATATATCATTCTATGGTGTTTTGTGTTCTAATATATCATTCTATGATGTTTTGTGTTCTAATATGTCATTCTATGGTGTTTTGTGTTCTAATATATCATTCTATGATGTTTTGTGTACTAATAAGTCATTCTATGGTGTTTTGTGTACTAATAAGTCATTCTATGGTGTTTTGTGTACTAATATGTCATTCTATGATGTTTTGTGTACTAATATGTCATTCTATGGTGTTTTGTGTACTAATATATCATTGTATGATGTTTTGTGTACTAATAAGTCATTCTATGATGTTTTGTGTACTAATTAGTCATTCTATGATGTTTTGTGTTCTAATATATCATTCTATGGTGTTTTGTGTTCTAATATGTCATTATATGGTGTTTTGTGTGTAGTCTGAGTTAGCGGGCCTGTGAAGGATGGAGGGCAGTTTGCTGCTGCTGTGTCTTGTGAGCCTCTTCGCTGGAGGTGAGTACCTACCTGGGTCTCTCACCTCTCTGTATCCCCAATTGCAACTTGTTCCCTAAGTAGAGCCCACAGGGAATACAAGCCCTGGTCAAAAGTTGTACACTATACAGGGGATAGGGTGCCGTTTGGGATGTTTTCCAAGGCTCACGTTGCACTGACTATTTAACTGCATTAACTTTACGTCTAATAATGTAATGTGTACTCAAACAGTCATACTGTTTAATGACAATTTCACAGGTAAAGTGAGGATGTTTAAACTCAATGTCAAACGTTATCAATATTATTGTAAAGTGGGACTTACAGGTTATATGATGAAACTATCTCTGCTTTTTTCTACAGCTCAAAGCCAAAACCAAATCCCGAGCATTACAACAAGTTATGCCCAAGTAAAGGAAGACACTCCAATAAGTATGTATTTATTGTATTCAGTAATATGAAATATTTTGTCAATTCATGCATGCTCTTCGCAACTTACTGGTTTTTGACTCACCTTTTGTCAACCCCAACACCCTCTCCCTTCAGATGAATTTGCCTTTCAAATAGAAACATATGATCCTGATCCTGTTCCTGACCCACTTACATACGGGATTACTGGGACAAAATCAATCTACTTTTATTGTGACGTAAACACAGGGACAGTAACCATCCGGACCCCCTTGGAGAGAGATGATGATGTAGGTCCTCGTCTCCCATTTTACTATTTCAGTATTGTTTCAGCCATTTCAGTATTTGGAGTATTGTTTCAACTATTTTAGTATTGTTTCAGCCATTTCAGTATTTCAGTATTGTTTCAACTATTTTAGTATTGTTTCAGCCATTTTAGTATTTCAGTATTGTTTCAGCCATTTTAGTATTTCAGTATTGTTTCATCCATTTCAGTGTTTCAGTATTATTTCAGCCATTTCTATATTTCCTGCCATTTCGGGAATTATTTCAGCAATTTCAATATTTCAGTATTTGATCCTTTATTTTTCCTGACCTGAATCTCTAATTGATTAACTTATATTTGTTTAGGACAAGGGTGTATTCTCTATTGGCCTTGTGGTTTCTGACGCTGATTACACAGTAAGTTCACAATAAAGCCTCTACCTCATTTCACAGTCCCCAAATCCAGAACAAATTCAAGTAAGCGTACAGTATTTTATGGAGCCATTATAGCATGGAACTCCATTCCATCTCATGTTGCTCAAATAAACAGCAAACCTGGTTTCGAAAAACAGATACAGCAACACCTCACGGCTCAACGCCTCTCCCCTATTTGACCTAGATAGTTTGTGTGTATGTATTGGACTTTTAAAAATAAATGTCCTTGAGCTTTTTCTTGTCTATTAATGTTCTGTATTATGTCATGTTTGATGTTTTGTGTGGAGCCCAGGAAGAGTAGCTGCTGATTTTGCAACAGCTAATGGGGATCCTAATAAAATACCAAACATTTTTTTTTTAAATACTAAAATGTATTTTATTGTTTTTAACAAATTGATGTTTTATAACATGCACAATATATCATGTCATCTTTTTTAGGTTAGCAAAGACATTCAGATAATCGTAATAGATGCGAACGATAACCAACCCATATTTGAAAATACACCATACAACATAAATGTCCCAGAAGTAAGTACAATTACTAATTTTACATTAATTTCCAGCCATAATTAAGAAATTGTGGGAAACTTTATGAGCCTGTAAAATCATCTAAACAGACAATGGTTTCAAAACTCACGGGAATTTACAAAGTTACCCACCTTTTCAGAAAATCTGGTAATTTGGGAAATCTATAGAAAGTTTACTAATTTATAATAACGTTTTAGAAAAGTATTTATGTTATTTTCATAATTTTTACGGAAAGTGTTCTCATCCTTTGACTTAGAACGTATTTTGTTGTTAAATAAATAAAAAATTGATTCAATAAAAAAAATGATATCACACACAATAAAAGTGAAATAAAGTGAAAACCTGTTTTTAGAAATGTTTTGCAAATTTATTGGAAATGAAATACAGATATATCTCATTTACATAAGTCTTCACAGCACTGAGTCAATACATGTTAGAATCACCTTTGTCAGTGGTTACAGCTGTGAGTGTTTCTGGATAAGAATGCCAAGAATGTGCAAAGCTGTCATCAATCCAAAGGGTGGCTATTTGAAGAATCTCAAATATAAAATATATTTTGATTTGTTTAACACTTTTTTGATTACTACATAATTCAATATGCATGATTTCATAGTTTTGATGTCTTCACTATTATTATACAATGAGTAGAAAATAGTAAAAACTAAGAAAAACCCTTGAATGAGTAGGTGTTCTAAAACGTTTGACCGGTAGTGTGTATACATATATATATATATATATATATATATATATATATATATATATATATACACAGTGCCTTTGGAAAGTATTCAGAGGAGGTGACCACGAACCCGATGGTCACTCTGACAGAGTTCCAGAGTTCCTCTGTGGAGATGGGAGAACCTACAAGAAGGACAACACTCTTTGCAGCACTCCACCAATCAGGGATTTATGGTAGAGTGGCCAGACGGAAGCCACTCCTCAGGAAAAGGCACAATACAGCCCGCTTTGAGTTTGCCAAAAGGCACCTAAAGACTATCAGACCATGAGAAACAATATTCTCTGGTCTGATGAAACCAAGCCTGAATGCCAAGCATCACGTCTGGAGGAAACCTGGCACCATCCTTACGGTGAAGGATGGTGGTGGAAGCATCATGATGTGGGGATGTTTTTCTGTGCCAGGGACTGGAAGACTAGTCAGGATCGAGGGAACGATGAACAGTGCATAGTAAAGGGAGATCCTTGATGAAAACCTGCTCCAGAGCGCTCAGGGCCTCAGACTTGGGCGAAAGGTTCACCTTCCAACAGGAAAATGACCATAAGCACACAGCCAAGACAAAGCATGAGTGGCTTTGGGACAAGTCTCTGAATGTCCTTGAGTGGCCCAGCCAGAGCCCGGACTTGAAACCGATCGAACTTCTCTGGAGAGACCTGAAAATATCTGTGCAGCAACGCTCCCCATACAACCTGACAGAGCTTGAGAGGATCTGCAGAGAAGAATGGGAGAAACTCCACAAATACAGGTGTGCCAAGCTTGTAGTGTCATACCCAAGAAGACTCTGTAATCTGTAATCCCTGCCAAAGGTGCTTCAACAAAGTACCGAGTAAAGGGTCTGAATACTGATGTAAATGTGGTATTTCAGTTGTTTGTTTAATACATTTACTAAAGTTGTTTTTGCTTTGTCTTTATGGGGTATTGTGTGTAGATTGACAGAAAAAAAATATTTAATACATTTTAGAATAAGGCTGTAGCGTAACAAAATGTAGAAAAAGTCAAGGGGTCTGAATACTTTCCGAATGCACTGTAATATAGAAGGAAATCACGTGTTTGACTGCACTGCCCCTTTAAATGTGCTACAGGCCTACTGATAGCAGTGATGTTTAAGCCTACAGGTAATTCTGTATGTAGTTTGCTGGTAATCCTCAGTGATTTAATGCTCACTTCTTCCTATAAGACTTAGTATGGAAAATCTACGTCTAACCGGGTCCCTTGCTAGTGTATAGCCAGGAATAAATTTTTGTGCTATGCATTTGAAAGTTACTTTTCTAAATGGTGACGAAAAAAGTACTATTGTGCCTCCAACGTCCTTGCCCCCCTCTGTCTGTTTTTTGTTATTAGAATACTGCCTTGGACACCGTTCTGTTTAAAGTATATGCCAAAGATGCAGACGCTGGACTTGCTGCTGTTGTAAAGTACAGCATTGATGAGGTAAGTTTTGCTTTTGGACACAAAGCCGATTTTCTGTATTGATTCTTAAATGAACCTGTTGAACACAGAACATCAACAGTGAACTTAGAACCAAGTTACACCCCCATTAGAATGAAGTTATATCCCCATTAGAACCAAGTTACGCCCCCATTAGAACCAAGTTACACCCCCATTAGAACCAAGTTATACCCCCATTAGAACCAAGTTACACCCCCATTAGAACCAAGTTACATCCCCATTAGAACCAAGTTACACCCCCATTAGAACCAAGTTACCCCCATTAGAACCAAGTTACACCACCATTAGAACCAAAGTTACACACATTAGAACCAAGTTACCACAGAATTAAGTTATACCATTAGAAACCAGTTGCACCCCCATCAGAACCAAGTTATACCCCCATTAGAACCAGTTACACCCCATCAGAACCAAAGAACCATTAGAACCAGTTATACCCCATTAGAACCAAGTTACACCCCCATTAGAACCAAGTTACACCCCCATTAGAACCAAGTTACATCCCCATTAGAACCAAGTTACACCCCCATTAGAACCAAGTTACACACCCATTAGAACCAAGTTACACCACCATTAGAACCAAGTTACACCCACATTAGAACCAAGTTACACTCCCATTAGAATTAAGTTATACCCCCATTAGAACCAAGTTACACCCATCAGAGACAAGTTATGCATTAGAACAAAGTTACACACCATTAGAACCAAGTTACACCATTAGAACCAAGTTGCACCCCATTAGAACAAGTTACACCCCATCAGAGACCAAGTTACACCATTAGAACCAAGTTATGCCCCATTCGAACCAAGTTACACCCCATCAGAACCAAGTTACACTCCCATTGGGAACCAAGTTACACCCCATTAGAACCAAGTTACACCCCCATTAGAACCAAGTTACACCCCCATCGGAACCAAGTTACATCCCCATTAGAACCAAGTTACACCCCCATTAGAACCAAGTTACACCCCCATTAGAACCAAGTTACACCCCCCATACCCCCATCAGAACCAAGTTACACCCCCATTAGAACCAAGTTATACCCCCATTAGAACCAAGTTACACCCCCATCAGAACCAAGTTACACCCCCATTAGAACCAAGTAACACCGCCAACATTAGTCATGTAGCAGATAATAATAAAAGCACTTCTCAACAGACATTGGTGGAAAATTAGAACAGACTGTATGCCTTGAGATTGTTTATATCGACTCCATGTACTTAAACTCAACTCTCTCCTCGTTTCTAGGCTAGTCCAACTAATGGACTAAGTCATTTTACTATCAACGAGAATAATGGCGAAGTCAAACTGGTTAAACAACTGAGTTTTACAAGTTTGAGCACTTTCTATAGGCTGAGGATCAAAGCCACTGTAAGTAGCCCATCTCAACACTTCTCTATTCACTATTGGATCTTTACTAGTCACTTATTGGAAGCACTTTTCTAACAAGCATGTTCTTTCTGGAATTTATCATGTTTTTTGGTCCAGTTGTGGGCTTAATCTGAGAAACTGTCCTATTAAATGTGGTTTTCTGTTTTCTGATTGTGTTTCCCTCTCACAGGATGGTGGAGGCCCTGTATATAATGGAGATATTGTTTATCTGTCCAACCATGCCTTTGCCTTCATCACTGTAGTGGACGTCCCAGACCTGGATCCCCGGTTTCTAAATACTCCTTACGCGACTACTGTTGATGAGCATTCTCCTGTGGTGAGTCAGGTGTTGCCAAATTGGCACTTTCCTTTTAGTGCATTGTTCAACCGCCTTGGAATATCAAACAACGTTCACATCGTGTGTTCTACCAAAAAGCGAAGTCCTTTTTTTTTTAATATTTTTTTGCTGTTGCTAGTTGCTGTATTGTAGTACACATACGTCTTCCTAAATAGATAAACAATTGTAAAAGTAAAGGTATGAACCAATAAAGTTCCAAATGGTACCATTTTCCCTACTTGGTGTTAGATCAGGGCCATTTACTACTTTTGATCAGGGCTGTTTACTACTTTTGATCAGGGCTGTTTACTACTTTTGATCAGGGCTGTTTACTACTTTTGATCAGGGCTGTTTACTACTTTTGATCAGGGCTGTTTACTACTTTTGATCAGGGCTGTTTACTACTTTTGATCAGGGCTGTTTACTACTTTTTGATCAGGGCTGTTTACTACTTTTGATCAGGGCTGTTTACTACTTTTGATCAGGGCTGTTTACTACTTTTGATCAGGGCTGTTTACTACTTTTGATCAGGGCTGTTTACTACTTTTGATCAGGGCTGTTTACTACTTTTGATCAGGGCTGTTTACTACTTTTGATCAGGGCTGTTTACTACTTTTGATCAGGGCTGTTTACTACTTTTGATCAGGGCTGTTTACTACTTTTGATCAGGGCTGTTTACTACTTTTGATCAGGGCTGTTTACTACTTTTGATCAGGGCTGTTTACTTTTGATCAGGGCTGTTTACTACTTTTGATCAGGGCTGTTTACTACTTTTGATCAGGGCTGTTTACTACTTTTGATCAGGGCTGTTTACTACTTTTGATCAGGGCTGTTTACTACTTTTGATCAGGGCTGTTTACTACTTTTGATCAGGGCTGTTTACTACTTTTGATCAGGGCTGTTTACTACTTTTGATCAGGGCTGTTTACTACTTTTGATCAGGGCTGTTTACTACTTTTTGATCAGGGCTGTTTACTACTTTTGATCAGGGCCTGTTTACTACTTTTGATCAGGGCCGTTTACTACTTTTGATCAGGGCCGTTTACTACTTTTGATCAGGGCCGTTTACTACTTTTGATCAGGGCTGTTTACTACTTTTGATCAGGGCTGTTTACTACTTTTGATCAGGGCTGTTTACTACTTTTGATCAGGGCTGTTTACTACTTTTGATCAGGGCTGTTTACTACTTTTGATCAGGGCTGTTTACTACTTTTGATCAGGGCTGTTTACTACTTTTGATCAGGGCTGTTTACTACTTTTGATCAGGGCTGTTTACTACTTTTGATCAGGGCTGTTTACTACTTTTGATCAGGGCTGTTTACTACTTTTGATCAGGGCTGTTTACTACTTTTGATCAGGGCTGTTTACTACTTTTTGATCAGGGCTGTTTACTACTTTTGATCAGGGCTGTTTACTACTTTTGATCAGGGCTGTTTACTACTTTTGATCAGGGCCTGTTTTACTACTTTTGATCAGGGCTGTTTACTACTTTTGATCAGGGCTGTTTACTACTTTTGATCAGGGCCGTTTACTACTTTTGGGGTGCCAAAGGGGACAAAGCTTTTTTTTTTACGTCAGCCTTTAACTGAACTCTACTGACTCACTTTCATTTCAGGGCACGCCTGTGTTTACAGTGACTGCAATTGATCAGGACACAGGAATCCTTGATAAGATCACCTACAGTATTGAAGGTGAGCAAAACGACTTCTCTGAACATCTGCTCATTTCAGGTTGTTAGCGGAACATCAGCATAAACGCTGTCCATTGCCATTGTGCTGACAACTCTTGAAAAGATCAAGTTTTTTTTTTTTTATTCTACATTGTTGGAATAATGATGAAGATTGGACTCTGATATATGTTTTGTTATTTTGCAGGTACCAATGACTTGTTTGACATCACAGCCAATGATGGAATCATATCTGTCAAAAGTGATATTGACAGAGAGGATTTGTTGGACATCAATTCTGTCGTGATCCTTGAAGTGACGGTATACTCTTATTGCTCAATCCTTTACATAATTTCCAAAAGTCATTATCCAAAAGACAATATTTCATTTCAGGCTGACCTACTGTTAATAAAAAAACTGCAATTCCAGGCAACGGAGGCGCAACCAAGCATCCTGGGGACCCAAGCCCACACCTCCACTGAGGTGCGGATTACCATCAGTGACATCAACGACAACAAGCCAAAATTTTATGACTGTGGTGTGAATCCCTGCGTGGAGGCCAGCAGCTTCACGGCCAACATCTTTGAGCACTCCTCCATGGGTGTTCCAGTCGACGACCTCAACATCAAAGCCAAAGATCTGGATCAGGTCAGTCCTTTCTAACAAATAGGGTTGCAGCAAAAAAAATTGGGATTTTCTGTAACTCTTGGCTGGAAGATTCCCGGAAGGAGGGAGGGGGGAAAAGGAATAATGAAAAACAAAAGCTGAAATTCCCACATCCAGGATTACTGGAAAATGTACCCTAATCACAAAATATATATTTTCATTTAAAAATCTGTATTCTGATGTAGGGAGATAATGGAAAATTCGAACTAAGTCTTGCTGGACCAGACAAGGATGCGTTCAGTGTGTCGCCACAGATCGCCTACTCAGAAAGCCCAGTTCAGATCACGGTCAAGAACTCCCAGGCTGTGGACTACGAGACGAAAACATCAATGGTTGTCCAGGTATGTGTCTCAAATGGCAACCTATTCCCTATTTGGTGCACTACTTTTCAACAGGGCCCAATAAGGTCAAAAGTAAGGTACCATGTCCACATAATGTGGGAAATGTCTTCGCTATAATTTGACTGACTGAAACCAAAGACAAAACAACCATTGTCAAATCGTCAAGAACCACCTTGTCGTCAATAATCACTGAAGTACATTTGACAACATTTTCAAAGAAGATATATTTCAACCAGACAAACTAAGTGGTTTGGAGTGTGTCCAAAGCCAGAATTATCCTAGCTTTAGCTGAAACAGGTTTTGTGTAGTTAAAACGGCAAGCAAACACACTTAGGATCCATTACAAAACAGGGTGATTACTTATGTTAAAGGAGATAGCATTGCACCCTTCACACGGTATAGCCAGGTGAACTGCGGACACGCAAGAGACATTTAACAGTCTCTGCCAGGACAGTTGTCAAGCTGCAGAACATGAATAATGACGTTGCATGATCAACAATACATTGTACCCAAAAAGTATTGTTTTGACAATCATATCACCATTTTCAAAAACCAAATGGCACTCTCTTCACCAAGCAGTGCATAGCT
This sequence comes from Brachymystax lenok tsinlingensis, assembly GCA_030435695.1. Taxonomy (NCBI): domain Eukaryota; kingdom Metazoa; phylum Chordata; class Actinopteri; order Salmoniformes; family Salmonidae; genus Brachymystax; species Brachymystax lenok. The sequence goes on from CM059789.1 coordinate 3,376,409, forward strand.
TTTAACCTTTACGTATTGATATTCACAACAAAGTACAACATTCTTACTCTGTCCCAAAGTCTGTGTTTAAAACTGAGGTAAGTCGTGGTTGTTTTCCTGTACAGATTATCGCCAAGGATCCCTCCAATACAGCAGACTGCTGTTCCACGGCTACAGTCACCATTCAGATCAAAGACCTTAATGACAACAGCCCCACGTTCCCCAAGGAAACCTACAACCTCAAGGTTGATGAGCACAGTCCTAATGGAACCACTGTGGCCACGATAACAGTAGGTCCATGTTATTGTTATCATTCTAACAGTAGGTCCATGTTATTGTTATCATTCTAACAGTAGGTCCATGTTATTGTTACCATTCTAACAGTATGTCCATGTTATTGTTATCATTCTAACAGTAGGTCCATGTTATTGTTACCATTCTAACAGTAGGTCCATGTTATTGTTACCATTCTAACAGTAGGTCCATGTTATCATTACCATTCTAACAGTAGGTCCATGTCATTGTTACCATTCTAACAGTAGATCCATGCTATTGTTACCATTCTAACAGTAAGTCCATGTTATTGTTATCATTCTAACAGTAGGTCCATGTTATTGTTATCATTCTAACAGTAGGTCCATGTTATTGTTATCATTCTAACAGTAGGTCCATGTTATTGTTACCATTCTAACAGTATGTCCATGTTATTGTTATCATTCTAACAGTAGGTCCATGTTATTGTTATCATTCTAACAGTAGGTCCATGTTATTGTTATCATTCTAACAGTAGGTCCATGTTATCCTTACCATTCTAACAGTAGGTCCATGTTATCCTTACCATTCTTACAGTAGGTCCATGGTATTGTTATCATTCTAACAGTAGGTCCATGTTATTGTTACCATTCTAACAGTAGGTCCATGTTATTGTTACCATTCTAACAGTAGGTCCATGTTATTGTTACCATTCTAACAGTAGGTCCATGTTATTGTTACCATTCTAACAGTAGGTCCATGTTATTGTTATCATTCTAACAGTAGGTCCATGTTATTGTTACCATTCTAACAGTAGGTCCATGTTATTGTTATCATTCTAACAGTAGGTCCATGTTATTGTTATCATTCTAACAGTAGGTCCATGTTATTGTTATCATTCTAACAGTAGGTCCATGTTATTGTTATCATTCTAACAGTAGGTCCATGTTATCCTTACCATTCTAACAGTAGGTCCATGTTATCCTTACCATTCTTACAGTAGGTCCATGGTATTGTTATCATTCTAACAGTAGGTCCATGTTATTGTTACCATTCTAACAGTAGGTCCATGTTATTGTTACCATTCTAACAGTAGGTCCATGTTATTGTTACCATTCTAACAGTAGGTCCATGTTATTGTTACCATTCTAACAGTAGGTCCATGTTATTGTTATCATTCTAACAGTAGGTCCATGTTATTGTTACCATTCTAACAGTAGGTCCATGTTATTGTTATCATTCTAACAGTAGGTCCATGTTATTGTTACCATTCTAACAGTAGGTCCATGCTATTGTTACCATTCTAACAGTAAGTCCATGTTATTGTTACCATTTTAACAGTAGGTCCATGCTATTGTTACCATTCTAACAGTAAGTCCATGTTATTGTTACCATTTTAACAGTAGGTCCATGTTATTGTTACCATTCTGCCTGGAATTCAACCAATGTGCAATGCGCTCTGTGTTTGATTTGAACAGCGTCTTGAAGTATCGAGTGTTAACAACTCACTGAACCGAGGTCACACTGCTGTGTAAATTACACACTTGTAATAAAATGTGAATCAAAAGTCCTCTGATTGTGTTCTTGCCTCTGTTTTTTGATTGTTGCTGCTAAACGTGTTGGGAATACAAACACTAAACTCTACTTCTCTCCAGGCAACCGATCCCGACACTATGGATGTCGACAACATCAGATACAGACTTCTTCCAGACAGCATGTACGTACACTGGGGCGGCAGGGTAGCCTAGTGGTTTGAGCGTTGGACTAGTAACATGAAAAATCCATGAACTGACAAGGTATACATCTGTCGTTCTGAACAAGGCAGTTAACCCACTGTTCCTCGGCCGTCATTGAAAATAAGAATTTGTTCTTAACTGACTTGCCTGGTAAAATAAAAAAACAATTATTACTGGTATGTTGTATTGATACTTCATTACTTTAGTTTGCTTTTTAATAGGCTTTCATACAACATATAACATAAACAATATGCAGTATATGAACTTTGATGTTGTCTGACATGAGGTGCCAAAGTTTGTGAAACTAGACCCAATACATGAGAACTAAATACAATACATTTTTTCTGGTTTTCAGACTAAAGTACTTCGATGTGAATGCAATGACAGGGAGGATCTTTGTGACAAACAGCAAAATGATTGACCGAGAGATCGTCTCCCTGTATTCTCCAACTCTGCAAGCAAGAGACCAGGCCAACAACACAGGGACCGCTGTGTTAGAAATCACACTGACAGACATCAATGACCAGACACCACAGTTCAACAGAGAATCCTACATTGACTATGTGGTAGAGGGCTCAGAGCTGAGAATTCAAGTACAGGTCAATATCTGTGTCTCTATACAAGTGGTTTTCAAACCTCTCCTCAGGGACCCCCAGACGTTTAGGACTTTGTTGTAGCCTTGAACTAGCTCAGCTGATTCACCTAATCAATAACTTTATTATTACTTGACAAGATGAGTAAGTTGTGGAATAAACATTGTAAATAATAAATTGTTCTTAATTGACCCCTGTATAAATAAAATAACATGGAACGCCTGGGGGATCCCAAGGATAGGTCTGAAAACCCCCTACTCTACACCACGGGTGTCAAACTCATTCCATGAAGTTTTCAGCACTCCTTCCTTGTGCTTATTTAATCAATGAAGGTCACTGATTTGTTAGGAACTCCCCTCACCTGGTTGTCTAAGTCTTCATTTGACACAGATTGAATATAAATAACAGCAACCAGCAGCCACTGGGCCCTCCATGGAATGAGTTTGAGACACCTGCTCTACAAACAGTAACCAAAGGGTTAAAACTGCTCTACAGTTGACCCCTATGCTACTCTATGGCAGACCTGTAGACCTGGAAAATTCGAGTAACTTTCCAAATATTCCCAGGTTTTCAAAAAATCCAGGTCAAGAGGATTCCCGATTTCCTGCTTATTCTGTACTGAATTCCAGGAATCTTTCAGGAATTTGGGGAAAGTTACCAGAATTGTGCTACCTAGGTAGACCTCTGTGCTGCTTCTAGTTGTTGGTGATTTCTTCCTTCTTATCGTTTGCAGGCTACTGACAGAGATGAGCCACCTAACAACGAGATTGAGTATGGAATAGTTAGCAATAACTACAGTGCCAATTTCACCATTGACCCCACCACAGGCTGGTTGGAGAACAACGGCCCACTAGACAGAGAGGCCATGCAGAACAAGGATAAGGGGGGAGGTTAAGTTAAACGTGACAGCAACTGACAAAGGCAGTCCACCACTGTCCACCTGGGTGCCAGTCATCATCAATGTGGAGGTAAGACTGTTGTCCATCCCTCACAAATCTTTGACAAGTGCACAGACAGGGTGTATTGGTACCTGGGCCCATATTCACACAGCGTCTCAGAGTAGGACTGTTGATCTAGGAGCAGGCCCCCCTTGGCAGTTCTGTTACTAGGTCCTAAACAACTTTGCATTTCTGTTTAATTTTTTTAGTTATTTCTTACATTATTATCCCAGAATTTATTTTGCGTTATTACATACAGACAGAAATACTTCTGGATATCACAGCGACGATAACTCACCAGCATTCCGACCAGAAATACGACTTTCCCGAACTGGATCCTTTGTTCGTACCCCCCAATGCAATTGAACTTATCCCTGGGGCTGTTTCAAGATGCCGCCAGCGGAGAAGAGGTATTCGGAGTGGACTTCTAGTCTCTCTCAGGAGGCGTGCACACCATCCACCGCTTCCGAGTATATTACACGCTAATGTTCAGCCCTTGGACAATAAAGTAGATGAGCTCAGGGCGAGGATCTTCTTCCAGAGAGACATCAGGGACTGTAACATACTCTGTTTCACAGAATCGTGGCTCTCTCCGGATATGCTGTACCCGTCCATACAGCCAGCTGGGTTCTCAGTTCATTGTGCAGATAGGAATTAAGAATTCTCCGGGACGAATAAAGGCAGTGGAGTATGTTTCATGATTAACTACTCATTGTGTGATTGTGGTAATGTACAGGAACTCAAGTCCTTTTGTTCACCCAACCTAGAATACCTCACAATCAAATGCCGACCGCATTACCTCCCAAGAGAGCTGTGCATTTTCCCCCTTCAAGCCGATACCACAACGGCCCTCAAGGAACTACACTGGATTTTGTGCAAACTGGAAACCACATATCCTGAGGCCACATTTATTGTAGTTTTTAACAAAGCAGTTCTGAGGAAATTGAAGTTCTATCATTGACTGTAGATTTTTGCGCTTCAAAAACTCTCAACCACTGTCACTCTCCCTTCTGGGACGGCTACAAGGCCCTCCCCAGCCCTCCCTTCGGCAAATCAGATCATGACTCCTCCCTTCAAACAGGAAACAGTTCTAAGGTCTATTCAATGCTGGTCTTACCAATTGGAATCCACGATTCAAGATTGTTTTGATCATGCAGACTGGGATGTGTTCCGGGTTGCCTCTGAGAATAACATTGACGTATACACAGACATGGTGACCAAGATCTTAAGGAAGTTTATTCGGGATGTTGTTCCCATTGTGGCGATTAAAACCTACCCAAACCAAAAAACTGTGGGACATTTAATCATGTTAACCCTCGCAAGGCTGCAGGACCAGACGGCATCCCTAGCCATGCCCTCAGAGCATGCACAGACCAGCTGGCTGGAGTGATTCCATATTCAATATTTCCCTATCCCAGTCTGCTGTCCCCACTTGCTTCAAGATGTCCACCATTGTTCTTGTACCCAAGAAGGCAAAGGTTAACTGAACTAAATAGCACACACTTCTGTCATCATGAAGTGCTTTGTGAGGCTTGTTAAGTACCATAACACCTCTACCTTACCTGACACCCTAGACCCACCACAATTTGCAATAGATCCACAGACGATGCAATCGCCATCGCACTGCACTCTGCTCTATCCCATCTGGACAAGAGGAATACCTATGTAAGAATGCTGTTCATTGACTACAGCTCAGCAATCAACACCATAGTACCCTCCAAGCTCATCATTAAGCTTGGGACCCTGGGTCTGAACCCCGCCCCGTGCAACTGGGTCCTGGACTTCCTGACCGGCCGGCACCAAGCGGTAGAAAGTAGGATACAACACCTCCACTACACTGATCCTCAACACAGAGACCCCACAAGGGTGCGAGCTCAGCCCCCTCCTGTACTCCCTTGTCACCCATGATGGTGTGGCCACGCACGCCTCCATAATATGGACATGGTCTATTATCAAATAGGGCTATCTTCTGTATACCAACACTACCTTGTCACAACACAACTGATTGGCTCAAATGCATTAAGAAGGAAAGAAATTCCACAAATGTACTTTTAAGAAGGCATACCTGTTAATTGAAATACATTACAGGTGATTACCTCATGAAGCTGGTTGAGAGAATGCCAAGAGTGTGCAAAGCTGTCATCAAGGCAAGGGGTGGCTACTTTGAAGAAACTCAAATATATTTAAATCTATATATTTTTTAAATGATACTACTTGATTCCATATGTGTTATTTAATAGTGTTGATGTCTTCACTATTTTTCTACAATGTAGGAAATAGTGATAGTATTACTGCACTGTTAGGAAGCTAGGAACACAAGCATTTCGCTACACCCTCAATAAACATCTGCTAAATATGTGTGTACGACCAATAAAATATGGTTTTTATTAGATTTTTTTGTTTTGATTTAGAAGGAAATACTTATCCTCAATCACCATTCTAAATCTGAGAAGCTTTATGTGTTTGGACCCAGACCTTGTATCTCTTTTTAGACTGGATTGATTGATGTGCAAGTGTGTCTTCTAGAGGCGATCAGAAGTAAGAGGAAGGCTTCCGTTCCTTTGTTTCCTTGTCAACTTCATGAACATGCTTTGTAAATTGTAAAGCTTCGCTCGTCTTCTACTTTCCAACCTAGGATATCAACGACAACACACCGAAGTTTAGAAAAACGTCTTACAAGTTCTCAGTGGAGGAGGGGAAGAAAGGTAAGCACACGTTTATATTTGTTGAAATCACACATTTTGCCGCCAGTACCTTGATAAAAAGTTAAAAAGAGAATTTGGTTTAGTCCCCCTTCTACTCAGAAAATCAAATTAAATCAAAGTTTATTTGTCACGTGCGCCGAATACAACAGGTGTAGTAGACCTTACAGTGAAATGCTGAATACAACAGGTGTAGTAGACCTTACAGTGAAATGCTGAGTACAACAGGTGTAGACCTTACAGTGAAATGCTGAATACAACAGGTGTAGTAGACCTTACAGTGAAATGCTGAGTACAACAGGTGTAGACCTTACAGTGAAATGCTGAGTACAACAGGTGTAGACCTTACAGTGAAATGCTGAATACAACAGGTGTAGTAGACCTTACAGTGAAATGCTGAGTACAACAGGTGTAGACCTTACAGTGAAATGCTGAGTACAACAGGTGTAGACCTTACAGTGAAATGCTGAATACAACAGGTGTAGTAGACCTTACAGTGAAATGCTGAATACAACAGGTGTAGACCTTACAGTGAAATGCTGAATACAACAGGTGTAGACCTTACAGTGAAATGCTGAATACAACAGGTGTAGACCTTACAGTGAAATGCTGAATACAACAGGTGTAGACCTTACAGTGAAATGCTGAGTACAACAGGTGTAGACCTTACAGTGAAATGCCGAATACAACAGGTGTAGTAGACCTTACAGTGAAATGCTGAATACAACAGGTGTAGTAGACCTTACAGTGAAATGCTGAATACAACAGGTGTAGACCTTACAGTGAAATGCTGAATACAACAGGTGTAGTAGACCTTACAGTGAAATGCTGAATACAACAGGTGTAGACCTTACAGTGAAATGCTGAATACAACAGGTGTAGACCTTACAGTGAAATGCTGAATACAACAGGTGTAGTAGACCTTACAGTGAAATGCTGAGTACAACAGGTGTAGACCTTACAGTGAAATGCTGAATACAACAGGTGTAGTAGACCTTACAGTGAAATGCTGAATACAACAGGTGTAGTAGACCTTACAGTGAAATGCTGAATACAACAGGTGTAGACCTTACAGTGAAATGCTGAATACAACAGGTGTAGTAGACCTTACAGTGAAATGCTGAATACAACAGGTGTAGACCTTACAGTGAAATGCTGAATACAACAGGTGTAGACCTTACAGTGAAATGCTGAATACAACAGGTGTAGTAGACCTTACAGTGAAATGCTGAGTACAACAGGTGTAGACCTTACAGTGAAATGCTGAATACAACAGGTGTAGTAGACCTTACAGTGAAATGCTGAATACAACAGGTGTAGTAGACCTTACAGTGAAATGCTGAATACAACAGGTGTAGACCTTACAGTGAAATGCTGAATACAACAGGTGTAGACCTTACAGTGAAATGCTGAATACAACAGGTGTAGACCTTACAGTGAAATGCTGAATACAACAGGTGTAGACCTTACAGTGAAATGCTGAATACAACAGGTGTAGTAGACCTTACAGTGAAATGCTGAGTACAACAGGTGTAGACCTTACAGTGAAATGCCGAATACAACAGGTGTAGTAGACCTTACAGTGAAATGCTGAATACAACAGGTGTAGTAGACCTTACAGTGAAATGCTGAGTACAACAGGTGTAGACCTTACAGTGAAATGCTGAATACAACAGGTGTAGTAGACCTTACAGTGAAATGCCGAATACAACAGGTGTAGACCTTACAGTGAAATGCTGAATACAACAGGTGTAGACCTTACAGTGAAATGCTGAATACAACAGGTGTAGACCTTACAGTGAAATGCTGAGTACAACAGGTGTAGACCTTACAGTGAAATGCTGAATACAACAGGTGTAGTAGACCTTACAGTGAAATGCTGAATACAACAGGTGTAGACCTTACAGTGAAATGCTGAATACAACAGGTGTAGACCTTACAGTGAAATGCTGAATACAACAGGTGTAGACCTTACAGTGAAATGCTGAATACAACAGGTGTAGACCTTACAGTGAAATGCTGAATACAACAGGTGTAGTAGACCTTACAGTGAAATGCTGAGTACAACAGGTGTAGACCTTACAGTGAAATGCCGAATACAACAGGTGTAGTAGACCTTACAGTGAAATGCTGAATACAACAGGTGTAGTAGACCTTACAGTGAAATGCTGAGTACAACAGGTGTAGACCTTACAGTGAAATGCTGAATACAACAGGTGTAGTAGACCTTACAGTGAAATGCCGAATACAACAGGTGTAGACCTTACAGTGAAATGCTGAATACAACAGGTGTAGACCTTACAGTGAAATGCTGAATACAACAGGTGTAGACCTTACAGTGAAATGCTGAATACAACAGGTGTAGACCTTACAGTGAAATGCTGAATACAACAGGTGTAGTAGACCTTACAGTGAAATGCTGAATACAACAGGTGTAGACCTTACAGTGAAATGCTGAATACAACAGGTGTAGACCTTACAGTGAAATGCTGAATACAACAGGTGTAGACCTTACAGTGAAATGCTGAATACAACAGGTGTAGACCTTACAGTGAAATGCTGAATACAACAGGTGTAGACCTTACAGTGAAATGCTGAATACAACAGGTGTAGACCTTACAGTGAAATGCTGAATACAACAGGTGTAGACCTTACAGTGAAATGCTGAATACAACAGGTGTAGACCTTACAGTGAAATGCTGAATACAACAGGGTGTAGACCTTACAGTGAAATGCTGAATACAACAGGTGTAGACCTTACAGTGAAATGCTGAATACAACAGGTGTAGACCTTACAGTGAAATGCTGAATACAACAGGTGTAGACCTTACAGTGAAATGCTGAATACAACAGGTGTAGACCTTACAGTGAAATGCTGAATACAACAGGTGTAGACCTTACAGTGAAATGCTGAATACAACAGGTGTAGACCTTACAGTGAAATGCTGAATACAACAGGTGTAGACCTTACAGTGAAATGCTGAATACAACAGGTGTAGACCTTACAGTGAAATGCTGAATACAACAGGTGTAGACCTTACAGTGAAATGCTGAATACAACAGGTGTAGACCTTACAGTGAAATGCTGAATACAACAGGTGTAGACCTTACAGTGAAATGCTGAATACAACAGGTGTAGACCTTACAGTGAAATGCTGAATACAACAGGTGTAGACCTTACAGTGAAATGCTGAATACAACAGGTGTAGACCTTACAGTGAAATGCTGAATACAACAGGTGTAGACCTTACAGTGAAATGCTGAATACAACAGGTGTAGACCTTACAGTGAAATGCTGAATACAACAGGTAGTAGACCTTACAGTGAAATGCTGCTACAACAGTGTAGTAGACCTTACAGTGAAATGCTGAATACAACAGGTGTAGACCTTACAGTGAAATGCTGAATACAACAGGTGTAGTAGACCTTACAGTGAAATGCTGAATACAACAGGTGTAGACCTTACAGTGAAATGCTGAATACAACAGGTGTAGACCTTACAGTGAAATGCTGAATACAACAGTGTAGACCTTACAGTGAAATGCTGAATACAGCAGGTGTAGACCTTACAGTGAAATGCTGAATACAACAGGTGTAGACCTTACAGTGAAATGCTGAATACAACAGGTGTAGACCTTACAGTGAAATGCTGAATACAACAGGTGTAGACCTTACAGTGAAATGCTGAATACAACAGGTGTAGACCTTACAGTGAAATGCTGAATACAACAGGTGTAGACCTTACAGTGAAATGCTGAATACAACAGGTGTAGACCTTACAGTGAAATGCTGTACAACAGGTGTAGACCTTACAGTGAAATGACAACGGGTAACAGGTGTAGACCTGTACAGTGAAAGAATACAGGTGTAGTAGACCTTACAGTGAAATGCTGTACAACAGGTGTAGACCTTACAGTGAAATGCTGAATACAACAGTGTAGACCTTACAGGTGTAGAATACAACAGGTGTAGACCTTACAGTGAAATGCTGCACGAATACAACAGGTGTAGACCTTACAGTGAAATGCTGAATACAACAGGTGTAGTAGACCTTACAGTGAAATGCTGAATACAACAGGTGTAGACCTTACAGTGAAATGCCGAATACAACAGGTGTAGTAGACCTTACAGTGAAATGCTGAATACAACAGGTGTAGTAGACCTTACAGTGAAATGCTGAGTACAACAGGTGTAGACCTTACAGTGAAATGCTGAATACAACAGGTGTAGTAGACCTTACAGTGAAATGCTGAATACAACAGGTGTAGACCTTACAGTGAAATGCTGAATACAACAGGTGTAGACCTTACAGTGAAATGCCGAATACAACAGGTGTAGACCTTACAGTGAAATGCTGAATACAACAGGGTGTAGACCTTACAGTGAAATGCTGAATACAACAGGGTGTAGACCTTACAGTGAAATGCTGAATACAACAGGTGTAGACCTTACAGTGAAATGCTGAATACGACAGGGTGTAGACCTTACAGTGAAATGCTGAATACAACAGGTGTGTAGACCTTACAGTGAAATGCTGAATACAACAGGTGGAGACCTTACAGTGAAATGCTGAATACAACAGGTGTAGACCTTACAGTGAAATGCTGAATACAACAGGTGTAGACCTTACAGTGAAATGCTGAATACAACAGGTGTAGACCTTACAGTGAAATGCTGAATACAACAGGTGTAGACCTTACACTACAGTGAAATGCTGAATACAACAGGTGTAGACCTTACAGTGAAATGCTGAATACAACAGGTGTAGACCTTACAGTGAAATGCTGAATACAACAGGTGTAGACCTTACAGTGAAATGCTGAATACAGGTAGACCTTACAGGAGGTGTAGACCTTACAGTGAAATGCTGAATACAACAGGTGTAGACCTTACAGTGAAATGCTGAATACAACAGGTGTAGACCTTACAGTGAAATGCTGAATACAACAGGTGTAGACCTCACAGTGAAATGCTGAATACAACAGGTGTAGACCTTACAGTGAAATGCTGAATACAACAGGGTGTAGACCTTACAGTGAAATGCTGAATACAACAGGTGTAGACCTTACAGTGAAATGCTGAATACAACAGGTGTAGACCTTACAGTGAAATGCTGAATACAACAGGTGTAGACCTTACAGTGAAATGCTGAATACAACAGGTGTAGACCTTACAGTGAAATGCTGAATACAACAGGTGTAGACCTTACAGTGAAATGCTGAATACAACAGGTGTAGACCTTACAGTGAAAATGCTGAATACAACAGGTGTAGACCTTACAGTGAAATGCTGAATACAACAGGTGTAGACCTTACAGTGAAATGCTGAATACAACAGGTGTAGACCTTACAGTGAAATGCTGAATACAACAGGTGTAGACCTTACAGTGAAATGCTGAAGTACAACAGGTGTAGACCTTACAGTGAAATGCTGAATACAACAGGTGTAGACCTTACAGTGAAATGCTGAATACAACAGGTGTAGACCTTACAGTGAAATGCTGAATACAACAGGTGTAGACCTTACAGTGAAATGCTGAATACAACAGGTGTAGACCTTACAGTGAAATGCTGAATACAACAGGTGTAGACCTCACAGTGAAATGCTGAATACAACAGGTGTAGACCTTACAGTGAAATGCTGAATACAACAGGTGTAGACCTTACAGTGAAATGCTGAATACAACAGGTGTAGACCTTACAGTGAAATGCTGAATACAACAGGGTGTAGACCTTACAGTGAAATGCTGAATACAACAGGTGTAGACCTTACAGTGAAATGCTGAATACAACAGGTGTAGTAGACCTTACAGTGAAATGCTGAATACAACAGGTGTAGACCTTACAGTGAAATGCTGAATACAACAGGTGTAGACCTTACAGTGAAATGCTGAATACAACAGGTGTAGACCTTACAGTGAAATGCTGAATACAACAGGTGTAGACCTTACAGTGAAATGCTGAATACAGCAGGTGTAGACCTTACAGTGAAATGCTGAATACAACAGGTGTAGACCTTACAGTGAAATGCTGAATACAACAGGTGTAGACCTTACAGTGAAATGCTGAATACAACAGGTGTAGACCTTACAGTGAAATGCTGAATACAACAGGTGTAGACCTTACAGTGAAATGCTGAATACAACAGGTGTAGACCTTACAGTGAAATGCTGAATACAACAGGTGTAGACCTTACAGTGAAATGCTGAATACAACAGGTGTAGACTTACAGTGAAATGCTGATGTGTAGTCCTTACAGTGAAATGCTGAATACAACAGGTGTAGACCTTACAGTGAAATGCTGAATACAACAGGTGTAGACCTTACAGTGAAATGCTGAATACAACAGGTGTAGACCTACCAGTGAAGTGCTGAATACAACAGGTGTAGACCTTACAGTGAAATGCTGAATACAACAGGTGTAGACCTTACAGTGAAATGCTGAATACAACAGGTGTAGACCTTACAGTGAAATGCTGAATACAACAGGTGTAGACCTTACAGTGAAATGCTGAATACAACAGGTGTAGACCTTACAGTGAAATGCTGAATACAACAGGTGTAGACCTTACAGTGAAATGCTGAATACAACAGGTGTAGACCTTACAGTGAAATGCTGAATACAGGCTCTAACCAATAGTGCAAAAAAAAAAGGTATTAGGTGAACAAAACATTGATCGTCGCCTCAAACATAAGCTATCCCCTTCCCCCCCCAAAAAAAACATGCCTCTCGCCACTTACCAGGCCGTCATTGTGGAATTGACTTGCTTTGGTTGTTAATAAAGGGTTAATTAAAAAACCTAAGGCCGTTTCTTTCTGTCTTTCTCCAACAGCTGAATTCGTGGGCTCCGTCCAGGCAGTGGATTTAGACCAAACTATCGACCACAACCGCATCTCTTTCAGCATTGTCAGCGGAAGCTTCGGACAATTCATCATCCGAACCTTCAACGACGAACCCAATGGTTACATCGGTAACATCACGGTCGACCCGGACATCGAGCTAGACTACGAGAGCAGTTTCAAGACCTTCAGCCTGGAAGTGGAGGCCATGGACCTGGGATCGATGAAGGACACTGTAAACGTGGAGGTGACTGTGCTGGATGTGAATGATGAGAGGCCCCATTTCAAACCCGTCGACCCGCTGCACATAAAGGAGAACACCACTATCACTGATGTCGTGGGGAAGTTCGAAGGGGAGGACCGGGACAATAATCACTCTCTGGTCTACCACCTGGTCTCCACTAAGTGCCGCTGTAATGGCTCCCTGACTCTGGGACCCTGCCCAGAGGACTGGTTCAACCTGGAGCCCACAGGGAATATCGTGCTCAATACGGCGTTTGTGATCGACTTTGAGAAGTGTGACCAGGTTGAGCTGGAGGCCCAGGTGGTGGATGAGTTCACCCAGAAAGGGGAGAACAACAGCGCAACACCAGGTTGGTTCAACTGGGTTTGATTGGGTACCTCTGTTTGGTCTAGGGTTGTAAAATTCCCAGGTTGCAAGATTCCCTGGGAAAGACTCTGGGATGAGGCGGCAATAAGCAGGAACTCCAAGAATCCTGCAACTGGGATTTCCGGAAAACCTGGGAATTTTGGGAATGTTTCCAGAAATTTGCAACCCTATTTTGTAACGTTACTATCGTTAATATCTACGTTTTGTAACTTTAATATCTTTCAATGTATTCTGACAATTCATAATTAATTTCAGGGCTCATTGTGATCAACATCGAAGACATCAATGACAATGCCCCTGCCTTCGACACAACAGATTCCTTATATGGTAAATATGTTTCTAAACTTCGGCACGTTGTATGGTAAATCTGAATATCTTAATATCGCTTTTTATATATATATATATATATATATATATATATATATATGATAATTCATTTACTTTATGATATTAATCTATATAGCTACAGATTGACTTAACAGTGTTCTTACCTGCCTATCCCTCTCTACAGTTGTGGTGTCAGAGACTGCGTCTGTAGGCTCAGTAATCGCCAGTGTCACTGTGAGTATAACTGTGTAAAATGGACAACGTCAGTTATTTTTCTATTTGATAAGGTATAGGAAAACAAGTGCCCGGGGGGTTAGCAATATGCCATCATCATCATAGTGGGACAGCTTCATGCTCTGCAGAAAAAACACAACATTTAAATATAATGTAAATTATTCCATTTAATACATTTACCTTTGACGACTTACTGCAATATGAGTTGTTATGATTTCCAGTCTTTTTTTCCCCCCCGTCCACATAGGCTACAGACCGTGATTCTGGAAAAAATAGGCAAATGACATTTTCGATAACAAGTGTACAATTCTGGGACGAGGTCAACAATAAAACGAACGATTTGGGTAAAGTGTTTCGAGTTGTCACCACACAGGAAGACGATAAATACGTCGGAAATGTTCAGTGAGTATATAAATGCTGACCGGCAAGTCATGGTTTTATTTTATGATTTCACTATAATTAATAGCCATTAAGAAACAAAAAATTATTTGTTAGGTTTTATGCTGTTAGTTGACACGATTCCAATGGACTTGGCAGATACATTGAAAATGACTTACAGAAGAATAACATGTCTTTTCAACTTCGTAGGAACAACGAAGTGCTAAATATCGACGTTAAAGGAAAGTATTTGGTGACAGTTGGGGCAACTAACACTGAAGAACCGAAACTCTCCTCCGAAACCAAACTGGAGGTAGGTGTAAAACTTACTGTGATTCATCCAAAGGTATTGATAGTTGCATTAGTGAACATATTTCATTCTCTGTTGGCTCTTATTGCTCTCTCTTACGCTCTGTCTGCCTGCCTGCCTGCCTGTCTGTCTGTCTGCCTGTCTGCTTGCCTGTCTGCTTGTCTATCTGCCTGCCTGTCTGTCTGTCTATCTGCTTGCCTGTCTGCTTGTCTATCTGCCTGTCTGTCTGCTTGCCTGTCTGCCTGTCTGTCTGCCTGTCTGTCTGTCTGTCTGCCTGCCTGTCTGTCTGTCTGTCTGTCTGTCTGTCTGTCTGTCTGTCTGTCTGTCTGTCTGTCTGCCTGTCTGTCTGTCTGTCTGCCTGTCTATCTGCCTGCCTGTCTGTCTATCTGCCTGTCTGTCTGTCTGCTTGTCTGTCTGTCTGTCTGTCTGCCTGTCTGCCTGCCTGTCTGTCTGTCTGTCTGTCTGTCTGCCTGCCTGTCTGTCTGTCTGTCCTAGTAACACTTTGTTTCCCGTCTCCCTCTCCAGATCTTCACAGTTGACAAGAGCTTAAAGGTCGAGCTTTTGTTTGCAAGGACAGTGGTAGAAATTCAAGCGGCCCAAAATCAGATTGTACTGTAAGAGATCTTTCTTTACTGTGTATATTCACTACATAAAAAAAAATCGGGCATAAAAATGTAGTAACATAAAAAACTACAATATATTTTTTGCATTTGTTCATTTATACGTTTAACAATTAATGTGGAAGTACCCATAGAAAGACTTCCAGATTGAGATGATGTTGGCCTGTTGACAAGTGTTTATAACCACTTATTACACGAATTCATTAACTTTGTAAATGTTTCCTACACAGGCTTCTAACCGCAGCAACACAGACGAAAGTGGAAGTAGTTAAGATCAGGGCTGATGTTGCCATTACGGAAATCAGGTAATAATATCACGTGACTAACCGGATGGTTTCGGTCAATTCCACTTCAATTCCAGTCAATTCAGAAAGTACATTCAATTCAAATTCTAACACATTCCTAATTTAAAAGCATTGCTGAGAATTGGTGTGTGTGTGATCTGTATATCTGTGTCACTGCTCAAGTAGTTTAGAAATACATAATACTCGGAATTACTTTGCAGGGGCGGTTGGTGATACCGTAATGGAGGTGTACTTTGTGAATGCCAATGGAACGGCCCTCAGCTCTGACGCCGCCGAGACTATTCTGTCCAACAGTGATCAACGGGACAAATTACAGATTCAATATGGCCTGAAAGATATAGTAGGTTTACTATAGGAAACTATTATTAAGGAATGTTCCCCCTGAGCTAGGGTTGCAAAAATTCTGGAAAACTTTCCTAAAATGTCCAGGTTTTCCATAAATCCTTATTGGAAGATTCACGGAATCAGGAGGAAAAAAGCAAAAATTCTGGAAAACCATGGAATTTTGGAGAAAAGTTACCGTCATTTTGAAACCCTGCTCTGAACTCCGTGTGTTGTTGCAGGGGGGGACTGTGGTGACGGAGAAGCAGGTGAATCCGATACTGTTTGTTCTGTTGGGACTGGTGGCAGGCCTCATCATCGTCCTGGCTGTCATGACAACGTCTCTTGTCTGCACCCGCAGGAGGTAAGCCGAGACCTGGGCACGTATGTTCTCGTATCATCTCAGAGGATCAGTTATGTCCTTTAGACTACAATGAATTAAAATGATCCTAGATCAGTATTCTGATATGTTTGATACAGATGTCTACAATGAATTAAATGATCCTAGATCAGTATTCTGATATGTTTGATACAGATGATTCACACAAAAAAAAACATTTTATTTTGTCACATGCGCCGTATACAACAGATCTGATTACATACAAGCCCTTTAACCAACAGTGCAGAATTGTTTAAAAAGTAAGTAAGAAAATATTAGCTTAAACAAATAAATAAAGTAAGAAAAAAAGTAACACATTAATAAAAACGGTAGCGAGTCTATAATGTATACAGGGGGGGTACCGGTAGCGAGTCAATGTGGAGGCTATATACAGGGGGGTACCGGTACAGAGTCAATGTGGAGACTATATACAGGGGGTACCGGTACAGAGTCAATGTGGAGGCTATATACAGGGGGTACCGGTACAGAGTCAATGTGGAGACTATATACAGGGGGTACGGTACAGAGTCAATGTGGAGGCTATATACAGGGGTACGGTACAGAGTCAATGTGGAGGCTATATACAGGGGTACGGTACAGAGTCAATGTGGAGGCTATATACAGGGGGTACCGGTACAGAGTCAATGTGGAGACTATATACAGGGGTACCGGTACAGAGTCAATGTGGAGACTATATACAGGGGGTACAGTACCGAGTCAATGTGGAGGCTATATACAGGGGGTACCGGTACAGAGTCAATGTGGAGACTATATACAGGGGTACCGGTACAGAGTCAATGTGGAGGCTATATACAGGGGGTACCGGTACAGAGTCAATGTGGAGACTATATACAGGGAGTACCGGTACAGAGTCAATGTGGAGGCTATATACAGGGTACCGGTACAGAGTCAATGTGGAGGCTATATACAGGGGGTACGGTACAGAGTCAATGTGGAGGCTATATACAGGGGGTACCGGTACAGTCAATGTGGAGGCTATATACAGGGGGTACCGGTACAGAGTCAATGTGGAGGCTATATACAGGGGGTACCGGTACAGAGTCAATGTGGAGGCTATATACAGGGGGTAAAGTACAGAGTCAATGTGGAGACTATATACAGGGGGTACCGGTACAGAGTCAATGTGGAGGCTATATACAGGGGGTACCGTACCGAGTCAATGTGGAGGCTATATACAGGGGGTACAGTGCCGAGTCAATGTGGAGGCTATATACAGGGGGTACTGGTACCGAGTCAATGTGGAGGCTATATACAGGGGGTACAGTACCGAGTCAATGTGGAGGCTATATACAGGGGTACTGGTACCGAGTCAATGTGGAGGCTATATACAGGGGGTACCGGTACAGAGTCAATGTGGAGGAGCTATATACAGGGTACGGTGCAGGAGTCAATATGGAGGCTATATACAGGGGGTACTGGTACAGAGTCAATGTGGAGGCTATATACAGGGGGTACGGTACAGAGTCAATGTGGAGGCTATATACAGGGGGTACCGGTACCGAGTCAATGTGGAGGCTATATACAGGGGTACCGGTACAGAGTCAATGTGGAGGCTATATACAGGGGGTACCGGTACAGAGTCAATGTGGAGGCTATATACAGGGTACTGGTACAGAGTCAATGTGGAGGCTATATACAGGGTACTGGTACAGAGTCAATGTGGAGACAATATACAGGGGGTACTGGTACAGAGTCAATGTGGAGACTATATACAGGGGGTACCGGTACAGAGTCAATGTGGAGACTATATACAGGGGGTACCGGTACAGAGTCAATGTGGAGGCTATATACAGGGGGGTATCGGTACAGAGTCAATGTGGAGGCTATATACAAGGGGGTACCGGTACAGAGTCAATGTGGAGGCTATATACAGGGGGTACCGGTACAGAGTCAATGTGGAGGCTATATACAGGGGGTACCGGTACCGAGTCAATGTGCGGGGGTACAGGTTAGTAATGAGACTAAACACAGGGTACCGGTACCGGAGTGTGCCGAGGTCAAGGTAATTGAGGCAATATGTACATCTAGGTAGGGATAAAGATAATGTGAGTAATTATTTGTTACTTTTATTTCTTATTCTTATCTTTTTGTAGGTATTTTTAAAATGTATTTTGTAAAAAAAATTTAACTGCATTGTTAGGGCTTGTAAGTAAGCATTTTTCTGTAAGGTCTACACCTGTTGTATTCGGCGCATGTGACAAATAACATTTGATTTTATTTGATTAATAAACAACGAGTAGCAGCAGTGTAAAAAAAGAGAGTCAATGCATATTGTCCGGGTAGCCATTTTATTAATTGTTCAGCAGTCGTATGGCTTGGGGGTAGAAGCTGTTAAGGAGCCTTTTGGACCTAGACTTGACGCTCCGGTACCACTTGCTGTGCAGTAGCAGGGAGAGCGGTCGGATGCCAAGCAGTTGCCATATCAAGCGGTTATGCAACCAGTCAGGATGCTCTCGATGGTGCAGCTGTAGAACCTGTAGCTGAGGACCCATGCCAAATCTTTTGAGTCTCCTGAGGGGGGAATGGGTTTTATCGTGCCCTCTTCAAGACTGTCTTTGTGTGCTCGGACCATGTTCGTTTGTTGGTGATGTGGAAGCCAAGGAACTTGAAGCTCTCGACCGGCTCAACTACATCCCCATCAATGTGAATGGGGGCATGCTAGCCCCCCTTTTCCTGTTGTCCACAATCAGCTCTTTTGTCTTGTTCACATTAAGGGAGAGGTTGTTGTCCTGACCTGATCATTGTCGGAGATCAGGCCTACCACCGTTGTGTCTTCTGCAAACTTAATGATGGTGTTGGAGCTGAGTGTGGCAACACAGTTGTGGGTGGACAGGGAGTACAGGAGGGGACTAAGTACGTATCCTTGAGGGGCCCACGTGTTGAGGATCGTTGCCATATTCCAGTCTGTGCTAGCAAAACAGTCCTGCAGCTTAGCGTCCGTGTCATCAGACCACTACCGTATTGAGCGAGTCACTGGTACTTCCTGCTTGATTTTTTGCTTGTATGTAGGAATCAGGAGGATAGAGTTATAAAGTAAAAATAAAGAAAAACCCTTGAATGAGTAGATGTGTCCTAACTTTTGGCTGGTACTGTACCTTTAAAAAAAACCTAGTCAGTATCTGGTGTGACCACCATTTGCCTTAAGCAGTGCGACACATCTCCTTCACGTAGAGTTGATCAGGTTGTTGATTGTGGCCTGTGGAACGTTGTCCCACTACTCTTCAATGGCTGTGCGAAGTTGCTGGATATTAGTGGAACTGGAACGCGCTGTCATACACGTCCAGAGCATCCCAAACATGCTCAATTGCTGTATGCAGGGACATTTTCAGCTTCCAGGAATTGTGTACAGATCCTTGTGACAAGGGGCCGTGTATTATAATGCTGAAACATGAGGTGATGGTGGCTGATAAATGGCACGACAATGGGCCTCAGGATCTCATCACGGTATCTCTGTGCATTCAAATTGCCATCGATAAAATGCAATAGTGTTCATTGTCCGTAGCTTTATGCCTGCCCATACCATAACCCCACCACCATGGGGCACTCTGTTCACAACGTTGGCATCAGCAAACCACTCGCTCACACAATGCCAAATACGCTGTCTGCCCGGTACAGTTGAAACCGGGATTCATCAGTGAACAGCACACTTATCCAGCATGCCAGTGGTCATTGAAGGTGAGCATTTGCCCACCCACTGAAGTCGGTTACGATGCTGAACTGCAGTCAGGTCAAGACCCTGGTGAGGACGACGAGCACGCAGATGAGCTTCCCTGAGACTGTTTCTGACAGTTTGCAGAAATTCTTTGGTTGTGCAAACCCACAGTTTCTTCAGCTGTCCAAGTGGCTGGTCTCTGACGATCCCGCAGGTGAAGAAGCCGATTCCTGGGCTGGCGTAGTTACACGTGGTCTGCGGTTGTGATGCCGGTTGGACGTACTGCCACATTTAAAGAGAAAAGGAAACTAGTATGGCTTATTTAGTATGTGTAACTAGTATGGTTAGTAAGTATGGGTAATTAACCTATGGACTGTAAAACTTTACAGCTACAGAACGAAGCTGAAGGCAGCTAAAGCCATGAACTCAGCAGCCATGGTGGTGACTGGTGGAGATCAGAAGAGTGGGCCTGTTGTGCCTGGAACCAACAAGTACACCATGGAGGGGTGAGTCCTGTCCTCCACACATAGGGTGCATCCCAAATGGCACCCTATTCCTTGCATAGTGCACTAGTTTTGTCCGGCACCCATAGGGTGCATCCAACTCCCTACATGAAATGTACATGAACAATAATTACACAATAACACACAGTGCATTTGGAAAGGATTCAGACCCCTTGACTTTTTCCACATTTTGTTACGTTATGTTGCTAAAATTGATCAAATAAAATGTTTTCCTCATCAATCTACACTCAATACCACAGGTTGTTAGAAACGCTTGCAAAATTATTACAAATAAAACACTGAAATATCACATATGATGCTGCCACCACCATGATTCACCGTAGGGATAGTGCCACAATAACCCATAATGACAAGGCAAAAACTTGTTTTTGTTAGAAATTTTTGCAAATGTATTAAAAAGAACAATATCTTATTTAAATTAGTAATCAGACCCTTTGGTATGAGACTTAAAATTGATCTCAGGTCCGTCCTGTTTCAATTGACCATCCTTGAGATGTTTCTACAACTTGATTGGAGTCCACCTGTGGTAAATTCAATTGATTGGAAATTATTTGGAAAGGCACAGACCTGTCTATTTAAGGTCCCACAGTTGACAGTGCATGTCAGAGCAAAAACCAAGCCATAAGTTCGAAGGAAGTGTCTGTAGAGCTCCGAGACAGGATTGTGTCGAGGCACAGATCTGGGTAAGGGAACCAAAACATTTCTGCATTATTGAAGGTCCCCAAGAACACAGTGGCCTCCATCATTCTTAAATAGAGCTGTCCGCCCGAGCTGTCTGCCCGGCCAAACTGAGCAATCAGGGGAGAAGGGCCTTGGTCAGGAAGGTGACCAAGAACCCTATGGTCACTCCACTGTGGACATGGGAGAACCTTCCAGAAGGACAACCATCTCTGCAGCACTCCACCAATCAGGCCTTTATAGTAGAGTGGCCAGACAGAAGCCACTCCTCAGCAAAAGGTACATTACAGCCCGCTTGGAGTTTGCCAAAAGGCACCTAAAGACTCTCAGACCATGAGAAACAAGATTATCTGGTCTGATGAAAACCAAGATTGAACTCCTTGGCCTGAATGCCATGCGTCACGTCTGGAGGAAACCTGGCACCATCCTAACGGTGAAGCATGGTGGTGGAAGCATCATCCTATGGGGATGTTTTTCAGCGGCAGGGACTGGGAGACTAGTCAGGATTGAGGGAAAGATGAACGAAGCAAAGTACTGAGAGATCCTTGATGAAAACCTGCTTCAGAGCGCTCAGGACCTCAGACTGGGGCGAAGGTTCGACTTCCAACAGGACAACGACCCTAAGCACACAGCCAAGACAACCCATGAGTGGCTTCGGGACAAGTCTCTGAATGTCCTTGAGTGGCCCAACCAGAGCCCAGACTTGAACCCGATCGAACATCTCTGGAGAGACCTGAAAATAGCTGTACAGTGACGCTCCCCATCCAACCTTACAGAGCTTGAGAGGATCTGCAGAGAGGAATAGGAGAAACTCCCCAAATACAGGTGTGCCAAGCTTGTAGCGTCATACCCAAGAAGACAAGGCTGTAATCGCTGACAAAGTAACTTCAACAAAGTACTGATTAAAGGGTCTGAATACTTATGCAAATGTAATATTTCAGTTTTTCATATTTTATAAATTTGCAATTTCCCGTTTCGAATAAGGCTGTAACGTACCAAAATGTGTAAAAACTCAAGTGGTCTGATTACTTTTCCCGAAGGCACCATATTTTTATTGAAACACAAATGCAAAAAAAATTAAAAATGCGTTCCACCCTGTCTTTGCTTTCACAAAAACCCGAGAAGATAGTTTGGACCGCAGATTTAGTGCATGTTTAGTTTTTAGCACATAGCACATTTCAAATGCATTGGAAACAGGTAATCAAGTAATTTCACATGAAGAAGTGAAGCCTAACCGTGTTGTCTCTGTCCCTGTGTTTGTGTCTAGGGCTAACCCTGTGCTCAACCTGAACATCGACACAGCCACAGACCTGGGCTTCGACGAGGAAGGATCTAACGCTGACAGAGTCAGGTAGAAACCACCTATTGATGATGATGAGGATGATGATGATGACGATGGCAATAAGAACATTATGTGCAGACTGTGTGGTCTAGTAGTAATACTCACGGCCATAACATTTGATTTGATGTGAACACAACCCTACAGAGCCCTGTGAACACTACAGAGTCATGTGAACACTACAGAGCCCTGTGAACACTACAGAGCCCTGTGAACACTACAGAGCCCTGTGAACACTATAGAGTCATGTGAACACTACAGAGTCATGTGAACACTACAGAGCCATGTGAACACTACAGAGTCATGTGAACACTACAGAGTCATGTGAACACTACAGAGTCATGTGAACACTACTTCAGAGTCATGTGAACACTACAGAGCCCTGTGAACACTACAGAGCCCTGTGAACACTACAGAGTCATGTGAACACATTACTTCAGAGTCATGTGAACACTACAGAGCCCTGTGAACACTACAGAGTCATGTGAACACTACAGACTCATGTGAACACTACAGAGTCATGTGAACACATTACTTCAGAGCACTGTGAACATGTGTAGATGTGAGTGTCACCTGAGACACAGACAAATACATGTGTATTTACGCATCGCCATTACATTTAGAATTCCTCTGACAGTCCTGTGATGCAACCAAGACAGTGTTACATAATGTCTTTACCGGTCATGTTCTTTGATGTTGTCCTCCGTTGGACAGTATTGAGATGTTATTGCAAACTTTAATTGAGATGTCATGGCCTCCCTTGTATGAACCTAATTTAGTCCATTTCTTTTTTCTTTTTAGCCTCAATTCCTTGGACTACAACATTGACATGGTCATGTCTGACAAGGATACGATGCCCATGATGGTAACGCTACAGTTCATTCTAGTTATTATTACTACTACTAAGTTATTATCATTATCCTGGATGGTCACCTGCCTGTCTCTCTGTGTAGATGATCCAGGAGGAGGAGGAGGAAGAGTGGGGAGCAGATAACCGCTACGTCGAGCCTCTAGGTGAAGCCTTGGCCCAGCGTGGCAGGAAGAGAGACAACTACAGCCCTGATGTAACCTTCGCTAACCCTTCACTCAGCACCACAGACCTGTGAGCGGCTGCCGTCTCGGGTCAGTATCATTGACCTGTGACGGCCATTTTGGGATCTATGACACTGACCGCGGGTCACAAAACGGACCCCGCAAAATGGACCATGCTTCCTGGTAAAGGATGGATGCCAAACTCTGTGCTAGAAAGACAATGTGACTTTTGAGATTTAAATCAAGTTCAATCAATTTTTTTTTTCTCTGTGTTAAACCACTCGTTTGCATGCTATTATTTGATTAAATTTAGGGAATATTTCCGTGTAAACATTTATCACAACACATAGTGACACATAATTGATGCTAGATTAGCCGGCTTGCTGTTTGCTTCCACAGTATATCACAGCTTTTTCTTTTGCCAAACGTCCCAACGTCCTCATGAATCCACTGTTTTTAGTTGAACAACATCAACCTAAAGGGAAAACATGAAACTTTGGGATGAAAAGCAAAAAATTACAAATGTTTTCATTGTGAATCACTTTATTATTATTATTATTATTATTATTCTAAATATGTAAAGATTCGATTGATATGTTGAATACATTATGCTTTGCGATGTTATGTTTTAATATTAATTTCATTGTTTTCTGTTATTATGAAACTAAGCCTTTGTATCTGGAATCCTGTGGTTTTTAAGCACAGCCCCTTCAAGTGTAGGAACATCTACTGACGGTTGATTGGTACTCTTTCTAATACGACCTCCATAGTATTTTATTTAACAAAAATAAACTATGTTTTTCATATATATATATATATATATATAAAAAACTCATTGTAAATATACAGGTTGGCCAAAAGCAGTACCTTCTAAACATGTCTCTATATTTCTACTTAACTTTACTATATAATTGGTGCCTGGGGGTTTGTGAGTTTAAGTGAGGGTGTAAGTATGGTGTGTGTTAGCTGAGGCATAACCTAAGGTGATACGGGTATGGAGGAGAGAGTGTGTGTGTGTTGAATTGATCATTTCAGTTGTGTTTTTGCAGATATTTTTTCGAAATTTTTAAATGAACGTATGGCAAATGCAATCATCTAATAAACTATCAAATATTAATTCTTGGAACAATGATGTTGGTTTACAGAAATATTAACATATATGTTACTTAAAGGGATAGTGTCTGATTCTGGCAATTAAGCCCTTTTTTCTACATACCCAGAGTCGGATGAACTCGTGGACACAATTACTATGATTTTATGTGCAGTTCGAAGGTTATCTTCGTAAGCCATTGCTAACCGGAACAGTTAGCATGCTAACTAGGGCTTAATTGCCAGAATCACACTATTCCTTCAAGGGATGAATTACCATTAACTTAAACACACACAAAATGTACATAGTCTCATATCTCACATCACAATCAACAAGATAACTATCACAAAATATGATTATCAATGTAGCTGGCAAATAAATACATTTGGCAGTAGGAACTATTACTTTTGAAAATTTCCTTGAATGTACAATTGCCATTGAACACATTTTTTCAAAAAGTAGCATTTGCACAATAGCACAAAGAGATAATGGAATAAACACACAACACAATAACACAAAGAGATAATGTAAGAAACACAATTAACACAATAACAAAAGAGATGATGCAAGAAACACAATTAACACAATAACACAAAGAGATAATGTAAGAAACACAATTAACACAATAACAAAAGAGATGATGCAAGAAACACAATTAACACAATAACACAAAGAGATAATGCAAGAAACACAATTAACACAATAACACAAAGAGATCATGCAAGAAACACAATTAACACAATAACACAAAGAGATAATGCAAGAAACACAATTAACACAATAACACAAAGAGATAATGCAAGAAACATTATTAAACAAAATAACACAAAGAGATAATGCAAGAAACACAATTAACACAATAACACAAAGAGATAATGCAAGAAACACAATTAACACAATATCACAAAGAGATAATGCAAGAAACACAATTAACACAATAACACAGAGATAATGCAAGAAACACAATTAACACAATAACACAAAGAGATAAAGCAAGAAACAAAATGAACACAAAAAAATTGATAATGCAAGAAATACAACTAACACAATAACACAAAAAGATAATGCAAGAAACACAATTAACACAATAACACAAAGAGATATTGCAAGAAAAACAATTAACACAAAAAAGAAATAATGCAAGAAACACAACTAACACAATAACACAAAGAGATAATGCAAGAAACACAATTAACACAATAACACAAAGAGATAATGCAAGAAAAACAATTAACACAAAAAAAGATAATGCGAGAAACACAATTAACACAATAACACAAAGAGATAATGCAAGAAACACAATTAACACAATAACACAAAGAGATAATGCAAGAAACACAATTAACACAATATCACAAAGAGATAATGCAAGAAACACAATTAACACAATAACACAAAGAGATAATGCAAGAAACACAATTAACACAATAACACAGAGATAATGCAAGAAACACAATTAACACAATAACACAAAGAGATAAAGCAAGAAACAAAATGAACACAAAAAAATCGATAATGCAAGAAACACAATGAACACAAAAAGATTGATAATGCAAGAAATACAACTGACACAATAACACAAAGAGATAATGCAAGAAACGCAATTAACACAATATTACAAAGAGATAATGTAAGAAACACAATTAACACAATAACAAAAGAGATGATGCAAGAAACACAACTAACACAATAACACAAAGAGATAATGCAAGAAACACAATTAACATTATAACACAAAGAGATAATGCAAGAAAAACAATTAACACAATAACACAAAGAGATAATGAAAGAAACACAATTAACACAATAACACAAAGAGATAATGCAAGAAACACAATTAACACAATAACCCAAAGAGATAATGTAAGAAACACAATTAAAATAATAACACAAAGAGAGAATTTAAGAAACACAAATAACATAACACAAAGTGATAATGCAAGAAACTCAATTAACACAATAACACAAAGAGACAATGCAAGAAACACAATTAACACAATAACACAAAGAGATAATGCAAGAAACACAATTAACACAATAACTGAAATGAACACTTTGCACCAATCACAACATATCAACCACCATTTAGGGACTCTATAAAGAAAACAGGTTAAAGACAGCAGAAAAAGGCTACCCATATTATTTTTTTAAACCAAAGAACAAAGTTTTTAAAGTCTTGAAAAGAAGTGGCACGTTGTCATGTTTCCTTCTTGAATGTATCATAGATTGAATCTGCTGACAGAACCGTCACTGACAGTCATGACAAAGTTCCTCTCGCAGCTGCCGCATTTAACAAACATGAAAAAAGTGTGAGAAAAAAAAGCAAGCGATATATTGCATAAAAGTAAAAAACTGCATTACAAATGTTTGGGTTATGTGAACTGTTATATGAGGGCTGGACTAAGAGATGAGCAAAATAATATTATCAGTCCAACGGCTATGATAATTTTGTTAGCTTGCCTTACAGGCCTAAGATGGAAGTTGGCCCAAAGTCCTTAAATTTAGAGATAATGTAGTTAACATACAGTCCTTATGTTGCTGTGTTAATGTGTGTAGCCTGCTGTCCATTGACTGAGAGAATTAGCCTGCTGGTAGTCATGTGGTAATCATAAGATAATGTAGTTAGACTTAAGTCCAAGAGTCAAAACATGCTGGTCAAGTTAGCCTGTCCGGCTGCTAACACAGTATAGGTATGACTGAAATATTGTGATCATGTGGTAGTCATAAAATAATCCCAGCTAGCACATTTGGTTCCTTGGAAGTTGTGGGAACGTTTGTTTTTGCTTTCACATTGGTTGTGGGAACGAAGCAATACGTTTCCTGACTGGTAAAACTGAAAGTATTTTTATCAGTGGTGTAAAGTACTTAAAGTAAAAATACTTTAAAGTACTACTTAAGTAGTTTTTAGGGGTATCTGTACTTTACTTTACTATTTATAGTTTTGCCAACTTTTACTTCACTTCACTACATTCCTAAAGAGAAGAATGCACTTTTTACTCCATACATTTTCCCTGACACACAAAAGTACTCTTTACATTCTGACAGGAAAAAGGTCCAATTTACACACTTATCAAGAGAACATCCCTGGTCATCCCTACTGCCTCTGATCTGGCGGACTCACTAAACAGAGAACATCCCTGGTCATCCCTACTGCCTCTGATCTGGCGGACTCACTAAACAGAGAACATCCCTGGTCATCCCTACTGCCTCTGATCTGGCGGACTCCCTAAACAGAGAACATCCCTGGTCATCCCTACTGCCTCTGATCTGGAGGACTCACTAAACAGAGAACATCCCTGGTCATCCCTACTGCCTCTGATCTGGCGGACTCACTAAACAGAGAACATCCCTGGTCATCCCTACTGCCTCTGATCTGGAGGACTCACTAAACAGAGAACATCCCTGGTCATCCCTACTGCCTCTGATCTGGAGGACTCACTAAACAGAGAACATCCCTGGTCATCCCTACTGCCTCTGATCTGGCGGACTCACTAAACAGAGAACATCCCTGGTCATCCCTACTGCCTCTGATCTGGCGGACTCACTAAACACAAATGCTTCGTTTGTAAATGATGTCTGAGTGTTGGAGTGTTGCCCCTGGCTATCCATAAAAAAAAAAAGATATAAGCTTAATATAAGGAATTTGACATGGTTTATACTTTTATTTTTACTTTTGATACTTAAGTACATTTTAGCAATTCCATTTACTTTTGATACTTAAGTATATTTAAAACCAAATACTTTTAGACTTTTACCCAAGTAGTATTTTACTGGGCGACTTTCACTTTTGAGTCATTTTCTATTAAGGTATCTTTACTTTTACTCAAGTTTGACAACTGAGGGCTTTGTCCACCACTGCTTTTTATAAGTTATTTGGAGTATTTTTTTGAATGACTTCCTTAAAACAATCCCTGAACGTTTCACTAAGACTTTTAATAACACTGCTAGCTTCTTTTGGGTTAACTATTTTGAACGGCAAGCACAAACGAGACACATGGAAATTCATTTCATTAGGCATTAATCATGCAAATACATTTATTTTTTTGTTGTGACACTGGCATAGGTAATCTTCGGTTCTCTATCAAATAGAATTCGTCCACTGCACCTCCAGGATGGCCCCGTTTTTTTTTTTTACGCATGCAAAGTTGTTCGATGCAAACAATCCCAATTTCACATGAAACAAGCACTCATCAAGACACTTAGACGATGGAGACAGTTTTGTTGATGCTCAGAACTTAATGTTTTTTAATTAAATAAGTTTTTTTCTTGTGGTTTTTATGAGAAGTTTTGTAAAAGATAGAGAAAGATAAGCGTTTCTAATGACATCGTCAACCAATTAGTAGACAATTAGTAGACAATTAGTAGACAATTAGTAAACATTTAGTAGACAATTAGTAAACATTTAGTAGACAATTAGTAGTCAATTAGTAGACAATTAGTAGTCAATTTGTAGGCAAATAGTCAATTAGAGGTCAATTCGTAGGCAATTAGTAGGCAATTAGTAGGCAATTAGTAGGCAATTAGTAGACAATTCGTAGGCAATTAGTAGGCAAATAGTAGGCAATTAGTAGGCAAATAGTAGGCAAATAGTAGGCAAATAGTAGGCAATTAGCAGGCAATTAGTAGGCAATTAGTAGGCAAATAGTAGTCAATTAGTAGGCAAATAGTAGTAAATTAGTAGGCAATTAGTAGGCAAATAGTAGTCAATCAGTAGGCAAATAGTAGTTAATTAGTAGTCAATTAGTAGTCAATTAATAGGCAATTAGTAGTCAATTAATAGGCAAATAGTAGTCAATTAGTAGTCAATTAGTAGTCAATTAGTAGGCAATTCGTAGTCAATTGGTAGGCAATAAGTAGTTAATTAGTAGGCAATTAGTAGGCAATTAGTAGTCCATGCCTACTCACAATTGATCAAAAACACACGATGTACACCAATGATGTCATTGTAAACACTTCTCTTTCTCTATCTGTTTTACTACAAAACATAGAAACACACAATTTTCAAATATTTTGATGTTGGAGTGGTGCTGGAGATGATGAACATGAAGTAGAACATTTTTGAAGTTTCCCCTTTAATGTTTTGAGAACATTTTTTAAATAACATCCTTAGAACATTCTCAGAATGTTACTCAATTTTCTTGTGGTTCTTATGGACAGTTTTCTTAACATTCTCTGAGCAATTTGAGAACATTACTTTTAATAGAACCATAAGGAAACCTGTAGAAAATGTTATGCTGAAGTACTGAAATTCACACAGGAGAGCATTGTTTCTTAACGTTCTCTGAACTATTCGAGAAAATTCCCGATGTCAAACCAGTTGGAGACTGTTCCAAGAACAGGAAACATTCTGTTAAAGTAATGAACTACCAAGAAAATTATGTTTTTTGGTCAAGTTTTTAAATGTGCTGAGAATGTTCCAAAGGCAACCAACTATTCTGCACCATTCCCAGAAAGTTGTGGGAAGATTCTAAACTCTATTGTACTAGATTCTAAACTCTATTGTTTTATACAAAATAACCACAGGACAACCACGCTCTCACTAAGCTCTAACAAACAAAAGGTACATATGGAAAGTATTCAGACCCCTTGACTTTTTCCACATTTTGTTACGCTACAGCCATATTCTGAAATTGATTAAATCTTTTTTTTCCCCTCATCAATCTACACACAATAACCCATTATGACATAGCAAAAACAGGTTTAGAATGTTTATATAACATTTGCATAAGTATTCAGACCCTTAACTCAGTACTTTGCTGAAGCACCTTTAGTAGCGATTTAAGCCTCAAGTCTTCTTGGGTATGACGCTACAAGCTTGGCGCACCTGTATTTGAAGAGTTTCTCCCATTCTTCTCTGCAAATCCTCTCAAGCTCTGTCAAGTTGGATGGGGAGCGTCGCTGGACAGCTATTTTCAGGTCTCTCCAGAGATGTTCGATCAGGTTTGAGTCCGGGCTCTGGCTGGGTCATTGAAGGACATTTAGAGATTTGCCCAGAAGCCACTCCTGCGTTGTCTTGGCTGTGTGCTTAGGGTTGTTGTCCTGTTGGAAGGTGAACCTTTGCCCCAGTCTGAGGTCCTGAGCACTCTGGAACAGGTTTTCATCAAGGATCTCTCTGATCTCTCTGTGCTCCGTTCATCTTTCCCTCGATCCTGACTAGTCTCCCTGTCTCTATCCACACAGCATGATGGTGCCACCACTATGCTTCACCGCAGGGATGGTGCCAGGTTTCCTCCAGAAGTGAAGCTTGGAATTCAGGCCAAAGAGTTCCATCTTGGTTTCCACAACAGACCAGAGAATATTGTTTCTCATGGTCTGAGAGTCCTGACAGCCCAACTCCAAGTGGGATGTCATGTATCTTTTACTGAGTAGTGGCTACCGGTTGTCCTTCTGGAAGGTTCTCCCATATCCACAGAGAAACTCTGGAGCTCTGTCAGAGTGACCATCGGGTTCTTGGTCACTTCCCTGACCAAGCAATTGAATTTACCACAGGTGGACTCCAATCAAGTTGTAGAAACATCTCAAGGATGATCAATGGAAACAGGATGGACCTGAGCTCAATTTCACGTCTCATAGCAAAGGGTTGAATTCTGGAGAGCTCTTCTTTGTCTACATCCATTCAGCATTGTTCACACCCTCTTAAGCTTTAGCCCCACCCATCTCTTCAATGATTTGCATGTACGGCCAAGGAGTAGGGTTTATACGAGCATTCTGTCCTAACAACAGCAGCTAATTGGCTAACGTTAGATAGCTTGCTAGCTACTTCTGACACAAATGAGAGAACAGCTCATTCTGACCATTTTACTCGCCCTAGAAGAGCTGGTTAGGCTGTTTGTATGTTATCCAGAGCGTTGGTGACTGCAACTGTGTTGCTGGCAACAACTTAATTACGTTTTTTTGCCAATGTTTACCGACACCAGCCATATTCAACGGGTGTTGAGCATTCGTAAATTCGTCAGTAATTCTGCGCTTGAGCACAGTCAGATGAGAATGCTCTGAAATCGGAGTAAATTGACCTACGTTTATCGCAGTGACACCTTGAACATTCTATTGAAATGGTTACTTGCATATTGGAGTCGTTTGTTAAGATATGTAGCCAGCTAGCTAAACCATGAACCATAATCCCAACTCATAACGTTACTACCCTGCATGAATCTGCAGGTAGCTAAAGCTAACCAACCAGGTTCAATGTTAGCTAGCTCGAATTAGGCTATAACTAGCGAACCAAATGGCTCTGATATTACTACACAGATCATACACGTAACATTAGCTACCGAGCCATCCAGCTAACGATAGAGAGGCTAGCTAACAGTACGCTTTAACTTGAAATTAAAATGACTTTCTGACAAAATGAGAAACATGTAACATCTGACGATTTAGCTATCTTACCCATATACATGGATGGACGCTTCTCCCTCTCTGTCATTGATGCCATGGTTGCCCTTAGTTTGAACATGTAATCTGGAGATAGGTGTTTTTTCCATCCCCTTTAGTTATCATACTCTAATTACACTGATTTCAAAACTCGGTCCGCCAGAAATTAGAGAGGAACACTTCTCATACGTGATATCTTTAAAAAACAATAGCCGCAATAGAAAAGTTTACCTACACATACTGACCAGCTCAAATAAACAGAAGCGTCATACATGGGAGACCAATCCGAACTCATCTCTTGGCATGTCCAGCAGATTCATTATCTCAGCCAATCATGGCTAGCAGGAAGGTTGCTGTCTTTTCGTGTGGCTGAACAAACTAAGCTTGCAATGTAACAATTTAATTTAAGTTTGTTATTAAGGCACATGAAAGTTCCAGAAGGCATTTCTGCCAAAAAATGCATTTTGATTTAAAAAGAGTTTACGTTCAAATGGCTCTCCTGTGAAGTAGTAACATCCGAAATACTTAAATAGTTTCTTCAAACGAATCACAAATTAGCAAAAATTTCTACAAACCTGTTTTTGCTTTGTCATTTTGGGGTATTGTGATGTCATTTTGGAGTATTGTGATGTCATTTTGGAGTAGTGTGATGTCATTTTGGAGTATTGTGATGTCATTATGGGGTATTGTGATGTCATTTTGGAGTATTGTGTGTAGATTGATGAGAAACATTTTCTATTTAATCCATTTTAGAATAAGGCTGTAACGTAACAAAATTTGCAAAAAGTCAAGGGATATGAATACATTCCGAATGCACTGTATGGTTCTCAGAACGTTACGTGCTAGCTGGGATGTAGTTAGACTGAAGTCCAATACTCAAACATGCTGCTAAAGTTGGCATGAATGGCTGCTAACATAGTCTAGGTATGGCTGAACTATTTTCGCTGAGATAATGCATTAATGTTGCAGTCCAGTGGCTTGGGAGGTGGTATAAAGATAATTGTAACAGTATACTGCAGTCCAGTGGTTGAGGGAGCAGAGGAACTGGTAAGGCCATAATGTAATGTAGTAAGTCTAGGAAGGGGTATGGAGATGATGTAATGTAGTAAGTCCAGGAAGGGGTATGGAGATGATGTAATGTAGTAAGTCCAGGAAGGGGTATGGAGATGATGTAATGTAGTAAGTCCAGGAAGGGGTATGGAGATGATGTCATGTAGTAAGTCCAGGAAGGGGTATGGAGATGATGTCATGTAGTAAGTCCAGGAAGGGGTATGGAGATGATGTAATGTAGTAAGTCCAGGAAGGGGTATGGAGATGATGTAATGTAGTAAGTCCAGGAAGGGGTATGGAGATGATGTAATGTAGTAAGTCCAGGAAGGGGTATGGAGATGATGTAATGTAGTAAGTCCAGGAAGGGGTAAGGAGATGATGTAATGTAGTAAGTCCAGGAAGGGGTATGGAGATGATGTAATGTAGTAAGTCCAGGAAGGGGTAAGGAGATGATGTAATGTAGTAAGTCCAGGAAGGGGTAAGGAGATGATGTAATGTAGTAAGTCCAGGAAGGGGTATGGAGATGATGTGATGTAGTAAGTCCAGGAAGGGGTATGGAGATGATGTAATGTAGTAAGTCCAGGATGATGTTCCTGCAGTGTCACTCAGTGGAATGAGCTCGGGAGCAACATTTGTGCTGCTGCATGTTCTTCAACAGCAAACGGAAAGGGTTCCTCCGGCGCCTGCCTCTTTTGCCCTCCGGCTCCCCTCTCTTCTTGGCCGAGCCCTCACCTGACAACCCCTGGGTAGCCCCAGAGGCTGGAGGAGGGGTGGTGAGCAGGGGCATGGCGGCTGGGTTTAGGGGAGGAGGGGTGGAGGGCAGGGGCATGGCAGCTGGGTTTAGGGAGGAGGGGTGGAGGGCAGGGGCATGGCAGCTGGGTTTAGGGGAGGAGGGGTGGAGGGCAGGGGCATGGCGGCTGGGTTTAGGGGAGGAGGGGGAAGCAGGGAAGGTGAGGGATGCTTCCTGAGCTTCTGAACCTGTTTCTCCAGGTGTTTCTGTATGGCTGAGCCCAGGACGGCTACCTCTACCACCGCCCCATACACCTCCCACGTCATCCCCCTCTCGTCCCACCTCACTTCCTGCACCAGCTCGCCCGACCTCACTTCCTGCACCAACTCGTCCGACCTCTTCTCTTCTGTTGTCTCCTTCGTTCTTTCCTCCTTATTTTTCTCCTCTGTTTGCTTATCAGGTTCCTCTTCCACCTTTCTCTCCTTAGCCATTTTCTCCTCTTTCTTCTCCTCACTCTCTATCCCGCTGAGCTCAGCGAAGGCTGCGGGGGCGATGAGGGCCGTTTTTGGAGTCATGGGTGCCGTGGAGACAGAATGGAACTCCACCTGCCGGCCCACCTGCAGCTCAGTGTCCTTAATCTCCACCCCCGTCCTCCTAGAGGATGATGGGAAGAGGAAGGCGTCGGTGCCGACCCCCTGGGGTGGGGTCATGGGGCTGGTAGCTACAGAATGGTACTGAACCACCTCCAGACTCCTAGAGGCTGCTGGGAAGAGGAAGGCGTCGGCGCCAACCCCCTGGAGTGGGGTCATGGGGCTGGTGGCTACAGAGTGATACTGGACCACCTCCAGACTAACCTGGGTCTGCTGCTGCCGGGCCAGGGAACCAGGGACTGGAGGGCCAATTAGAGGGTGCTGGAGCTGTTCTGTCTGATTGTGTTGAGGAGTTCCACTCCTGTCCACTAGGCTGCACTGCTCTGTCTGGTTGGGTTGGACAGTTCCACTCCTGTCCGCTAGGCTGCGCTGTTCTGTCTGGTTGGTTTGTGCAGTTCCACTCCTGTCCACGTTGGTTTGCTCCTCACTAAAGAGGAGCTTCGCTTCTCCTCCTATGTGTTCTGGGTGCTTGTTTTTATTCAGAGATTGTGGTGATGTCACCTGCTTCGTTTCTGTTCGGATGTCTTCACCGGAAGGAGGTAGAGAATCTCCCTGTCTGTTTCCGTGTGAGTGTAGGTTCATGACAGTCCCTGTGGTTTTGGGTTGAGCTGTGTTGTCACCCTCACCGTCCAGGCTGTTTTGGGGCACTGGAGGAACGACTTTCACCCTCTCACTGTTGTCTACCTCCACAGACCCTTCAGGCTCAGTGCCGTGAATAAATGACATAATCTCTTCCCTTCTCTCCTCCTCCCTTCTCTCCTCCTCCTCAACTCCAAAGCTGTCATGCTGGGTCACCAGAATAGTGATCTCTTGATCAACAGCGTCCCCAGTCGCCCCTTGTTGCCCTCTCCTTTTAACCTCCACTGGTTCTGGTTCAACAGCGTTGTTGTGACAGAGTCCGTCAGTCTGAGGATCTGAGTAAGCAGAGCTATCTGGAGGCATGTTGGACTGCGTCTTTGTCTCTTCAGCCACCTCCTCTTTCGGAGCGCTACATTTCAGTACCGGGGCTAACACCAGACAAGGAGTTACTACAACAGGGTCTGATGTAGTTTTTCTCTCGTCCCTCCCCTCTTTCTCTCTCCTCTCCTCCTTCCTCTCCTCGTCTTCTCTCCTGCTGAGTTCTGGGAAGGCAGCGGGGACGGTGGGGGTGTTGTTTGAAGTCATGGATGCCGTGGCAACAGAACAGAACTCCAGCTGGTGCCCCTCCTGCAGCTCTGCATCTTTAGTCTCCACCGCCGGCCCCATACAGGCTAATTGGAAGAGGAAGGCCTCAGCGCCGGCCCCCTGGGGTGGGGTCATGGGGCTGGTGGCTACAGAATGGTACTGAACCACATCCAGACTCCTAGAGGCTGCTGGGAAGAGAAAGGCATCGTCGCCGGCCCCCTGGGGTGGGGTCATGGGGCTGGTGGCTACAGAGTGATACTGGACCACCTCCAGACTCCTAGAGGCTGCTGGGAAGAGAAAGGCATCGTCGCCGGCCCCCTGGGGTGGGGTCATGGGGCTGGTGGCTACAGAATGGTACTGAACCACATCCAGACTCCTAGAGGCTGCTGGGAAGAGAAAGGCGTCGGCGCCGACCCCTGGGGTGGGGTCATGGGGCTGAGTGGCTGAGGTGATACTGGACCACCTCCAGACTCCTAGAGGCTGCTGGGAAGGGGAAGGCGTCGGCGCCGGCCCCCTGGGGTGGGGTCATGGGGCTGGTGGCTACAGAATGGTACTGAACCACCAGACTCCTAGAGGCTGCTGGGAAGAGAAAGGCGTCGGCGCCGACCCCCTGGGGTGGGGTCATGGGGCTGGTGGCTACAGAATGGTACTGAACCACCTCCAGACTCCTAGAGGCTGCTGGGAAGAGGAAGGCATCGGCGCCGTCCCCCTGGGGTGGGGTCATGGGGCTGGTGGCTACAGAGTGATACTGGACCACCTCCAGACTAACCTGGGTCTGCATGTGTTGTCTCTCACTCTTCTCCTCTCTCTTCTTCTCTTTCTCTCTCTTCTTGTCTTTATTTATCTCTTCATCTGTCTCTTTCTCTTTACCTAAATCCTTCTCTTTATCTCTCTCTCCATATTTCTTTCTGACATCCTCTATCCCTCTCTTCTCCACTTTCTCTCTATCCTCCTCCTTCTCCAGGGAGTATTCTCTGTGTTTCGATGTGTTTAAGAAGGAGTCCTCCTCTGTTGCATGGTCCTGTACTGAGGGGAGTATTAGAACAGTGGGCGTTTCAAACTCCGCACGCCCTGTAATCTGAGTGCTTTCCACCACAGGGTGTGAGTCCAGCTGAACAGCAACATCACCTGAGTCCACTGCTCTAATAGCTGTGATAGGTATGACAGTTGTGTCTTCGTGCTCCAACGCCTCCCCATCCACTCCCACACCAATCATAGTGTGGATGTGAGGTTTTGGCTGACAGTCTTGATTAACAGACTGGTGGCTGGTATCCATACGAGGCTCCTCAGGGGCAGTGGTGATGTCAGAGGTTCCTGTGCACACAGTGGTGATGTCAGAGTTTCCTGTGCACACAGTGGTGATGTCAGAGGTTCCTGTGCACACAGGGGTGATATAGGAAATATCTACAGTAGTATAGTGATGCTCTGCGGATACCATTTCAGATTTAAGGCATGTGAATCAAGATACCATTTCAGCTATAAGGCATGTGATTCAAGATACCATTTCAGCTCTACGGCAATGGATTCAAGATACCATTTCAGCTTTAAGGCATCTGATTTAAGATCCCTTTCGGTCAATCAACTTTGGTACAACATA
This sequence comes from Brachymystax lenok tsinlingensis, assembly GCA_030435695.1. Classification (NCBI taxonomy): domain Eukaryota; kingdom Metazoa; phylum Chordata; class Actinopteri; order Salmoniformes; family Salmonidae; genus Brachymystax; species Brachymystax lenok. Next base: position 3,413,830 of record CM059789.1, read on the forward strand.
CTATGGAGAGCCGCACTATCGCGACTTCGGTTGAAGGATCTACAATCATGCCTGACAAGGCCAATGAAATCTTCACCTCACTGGAAGCCCCGCCTGCCACAGGTGATAAGCATGAGCCTCGGATTCATTCCTTCAATCATTCCGATCTTCACCTCAGTGTGAACAGGAACAATTCACGCTACTAAAACAAACAATTGGAATATGTTGCGCCAACTAAACTGTCCCGTAGTGGTAGAGCACGCTCACCTCCTGGAGGTTGTGTTGCTGAAGGCTATACTTTTTCCTCATAAGTTTAACTAACTAAACAATTAGTTAATCTTCAATTTGCTGGTGCAATGAGTAAGATGCCTAAGAAAAATGACCGAAATGACTAAGCCGGGTTCGGGGTGGAGATCATGCCCCAAGTCATGCGGTTATAGCATTTCTCCGGAAGATACTCACCATCTATGTGTAGATTGTCTCGGCTTGGAACACACTCAGGCGGGCCCTCACTCGAACCAGTCCGTGTGCGCATTGCCACGTATTGCGTACAAACTCCCTGGAAATACGTGTGGCATTCTTGAGGAAGCTTGGAATTACCGATGGCGACTTTCCTTTCCCGGATGCCAGTACTTCGACTGTGACCGAGGAACAGGAAGCGAAGATGGATTGGGTGGTCAGCGCAAATGTCTTGTCTGCCTGGGTGTGGGGTATGTGGTGGCTGCCTGGGTGTGTGGTATGTGGTGGCTACCTGGGCGTTTGGAATGTGGTGTCTGCCTGTGCGTGTGGTATCTGGTGTCTGCCTGGGCGTGTGGTATGTGGTGTCTGCCTGGGCGTGTGGTATGTGGTGTCTGCCTCCATGATAAAGTTCCTGCAATGTGTCTATTTTAATGCGTGCGGTCCAGCGCTGGGTGCGAGCCGGTTCCCGGAACTGATCTTACCGCCTAAACCGAGTGAGGCTCTTTGTGACAACAGTACCCCCAGGTGGCCAAACCTTGGCTTATAAACATTGTTTTTCCAAACCGGGTTCCACTGTGTTCACGGGTGTTAAAAGTCTTATCTCCCGTATGTGAGTTTGGTGAAAAGTCTTCCTTCTCAATGTTCAGACACACGGTTGTCAGGAGTGGTGGAAATCCAGTCCACAAGGTGGCGTACCGCCCCTTCAGGGCGTCCCGCTGTCTGCTCCGACCAATGGTGCGCATGTGCAGTGACTCCCTGGATCATGCGACCTGTGATGTCAGGGTGCAGGCTACAATTTGTTGTGCGTTCCCCATGCTTCTGCACCGTCATCACGTCGACTGTTCCCGATGCCTCAGTGCCCCTTTGAGGGAGGAAATATCCTCCCATCTCCAGAAGCAGGTAATCTGAGTGGTTCTTATGTTGACGATCTGGGACTGCCGGTACAGCCGGTATTCCTGGTTACGAAAAGGGACAGGAAATCTGTGTCCCATTCTAGACCTACGTACCCTCAGCAAGCACCTGAGTCTACAAACTCAGAATGCTCACAAGCCGCCGGCTATTACAGCGGTTGGCTGGTGGCGGCGGAGTCGATTGGGGAAAGCAGCATTACACACATCCATGCTACTACTACCCGTATTCGGTGTCTAGGCTTCATAAGAAATTATAAAAAGAGCTGTCAGACTCCATCTCGGCACATTCAATTTCTGGATGTCGAGCTACACTCACTGCATATCATGCTTTTCTCTCGCCATGGAGGGTGTCCAGGTTCCGGCTCTGCTTAAATTCCAGCTGGGTCACAGTGCGTTGTTTTCTTCTGTAGCCTACTGGGGATGATGGACTCCGTGATGGAAGTCGTTCCCCTGGGGCTATTGTTGATGCAGTCCTTTTAGCGCCTAGTGCTAGCCACTCACCTGCATGCCTCTCGTAGCTTGGCGGGTGGCTCTGTCAGGCCTATGGGCCATGGCCCAGTGATGGGACCCTCTGCTATTGTTGTTGTATACTGCAAGGTGATCACGACAGACGCATCCCCCCCCTGAGGGTGGGGTGTACTGTACGAAGGCAAATTGATTCGTGGGGTATGGACACTGGTTCGGAGGCACTGCATGTTAATTTCCCGGGGAAAATTACTCTATTATAATCATTTCTAATAATGTTGTCATGTCTTTAGTTCTTGTCGTTTTAATTGTTTCTTCCTTACTTTTATACTGAGGTATAGACTATTGGTCGGTTTGTTTGTGTTCAAAGTAGAAGTTGTCATTAACTACTGATCTAGGATCAGATTACTCTTTCCCAAACCTAACCTTTACCATTAGAGGTATTGGTTAGGAGAAACTCTTACTTACGCTACTCGCTCTGTGCCTTTCATCTCATGTCAAGTATTACTGCGGCAGATCTGTCAAATCAATCTATATACACTGCTCAAAAAAATAAAGGGAACACTTAAACAACACAATGTAACTCCAAGTCAATCACACTTCTGTGAAATCAAACTGTCCACTTAGGAAGCAACACTGATTGACAATAAATTTCACATGCTGTTGTGCAAATGGAATAGACAACAGGTGGAAATTATAGGCAATTAGCAAGACACCCCCAATAAAGGAGTGGTTCTGAAGGTGGTGACCACAGACCACTTCTCAGTTCCTATGATTCCTGGCTGATGTTTTGGTCACTTTTGAATGCTGGTGGTGCTTTCACTCTAGTGGTAGCATGAGACGGAGTCTACAACCCCCACAAGTGGCTCAGGTAGTGCAGCTCATCCAGGATGGCACATCAATGCAAGCTGTGGCAAGAAGGTTTGCTGTGTCTGTCAGCGTAGTGTCCAGAGCATGGAGGCACTACCAGGAGACAGGCCAGTACATCAGGAGACGTGGAGGAGGCCGTAGGAGGGCAACAACCCAGCAGCAGGACCACTACCTCCGCCTTTGTGCAAGGAGGAGCACTGCCAGAGCCCTGCAAAATGACCTCCAGCAGGCCACAAATGTGCATGTGTCTGCTCAAACGGTCAGAAACAGACTCCATGAGGGTGGTATGAGGGCCCAACGTCCACAGGTGGGGGTTGTGCTTACAGCCCAACACCGTGCAGGACGTTTGGCATTTGCCAGAGAACACCAAGATTGGCAAATTCGCCACTGGCGCCCTGTGCTCTTCACAGATGAAAGCAGGTTCACACTGAGCACGTGACAGACGTGACAGAGTCTGGAGACGCCGTGGAGAACGTTCTGCTGCCTGCAACATCCTCCAGCATGACCGGTTTGGCGGTGGGTCAGTCATGGTGTGGGGTGGCATTTCTTTGGGGGGCCGCACAGCCCTCCATGTGCTCGCCAGAGGTAGCCTGACTGCCATTAGGTACCGAGATGAGATCCTCAGACCCCTTGTGAGACCATATGCTGGTGCGGTTGGCCTGGGTTCCTCCTAATGCAAGACAATGCTAGACCTCATGTGGCTGGAGTGTGTCAGCAGTTCCTGCAAGAGGAAGGCATTGATGCTAAGGACTGGCCCGCCCGTTCCCCAGACCTGAATCCAATTGAGCACATCTGGGACATCATGTCTCGCTCCATCCACCAACGCCACGTTGCACCACAGACTGTCCAGGAGTTGGCGGATGCTTTAGTCCAGGTCTGGGAGGAGATCTCTCAGGAGACCATCCGCCACCTCATCAGGAGCATGCCCAGGCGTTGTAGGGAGGTCATTCAGGCACGTGGAGGCCCACACACTACTGAGCCTCATTTTGACTTGTTTTAAGGACATTACATCAAAGTTGGATCAGGCTGTAGTGTGGTTTTCCACTTTAATTTTGAGTGTGACTCCAAATCCAGACCTCCATGGGTTGATAAATTTGATTTCCATTGATCATTTTTGTGTGATTTTGTTGTCAGCACATTCAACTATGTAAAGAAAAAAGTATTTAATAAGATTATTTCATTCATTCAGATCTATGATGTGTTATTTTAGTGTTCCCTTTATTTTTTTGAGCAGTGTATATACACATGTTATTTTTCTGCCATTCAGCAGTCCCTGTGACACAGCGCTCAGGCGCTTCCCCTTGTTTTTGTTGGACCGGCTTGTGCTGGTCAGAACCGACAACAATGTCAGTGGTGGAATGCTCGCTCCCTGTTGCTGGGGAGCGGTGCGCACAAGCTTTCACTAAGGGTGCCGCATGTCCCCGGTTGCCTCGACTCAGGCGCAGATCTTTTATCCAAGTGGGACCCTCTCTCATCTGGATAAGGCTCTCCCAGGTATGGGACATTTTCAGCTGGGCCAATGTGGATCTTTACGCATTGCGAGAGAAAATGCGCAGTGTCGTCTGTTTTTTTCGATGAAGGACCCGAGTATCCCGTTGGGAATGGATGCTCTGTGCACCAGTGCCCTTGGACCCTCTTTTACACATTACCGCCAGTGGTTCTGATCCACGTTGGAGAGGGTTCGACGGGAGGGCTTGTGATTCTTGTGGAGACCCATGGAGACTCCCATTGCACACGGACCTGTTGTCCCAGGTGCTCAGGCAGGTTTGGCAAGCGAGGCCAGAGATTTGGATCCTAAGGACCTGGCCCCTTAGAGGGCCAATCTGATGGCTAGAGGTTTACTTCCGAATGTTATTTCTACCATTCAGTCCGCAAGGGCACTTTCCACAAGAGGGCTGTATGCGTAAAAATGGGAAGCATTTGAGCTCTGGTCCCAAGATAAAGGACTAATTCTTATGTTCCTACAGGAGCTTTTCAAGCATTCTCCACTTTAAAAGTGTACATGGCCGCTGTCTCAGCGTGTCATGTGAGAATTGACGGAATCTCACCGGTTGCTCATCCCCTGGTGGTGCGATTCCTGAAAGGTGTACATCGTCTCAGACCGGTCTCTAAAACTATTGAGCCCACATGGGGCGCTGGTTTTGGAGGCAATATGTGCGGCCCCCTTTTGAGCCTCTGGAGTTGGTGGATCTGAAGATCCTCTCCTACAAAAATCTCCCTGCTCATGGCTTTGGCTTTGGCTAAATGTGTTGGAGACCTCCACGTGTTATCCATACAGTCTTCCTGTAATCAGTTCGCCCTGGTCGACTCTAAGGTGACTTTGCGTCCAAATGCAGCCTTCATCCCTGAAAGTCATGGCTATGGTCCTACAGGTCCTTTAACTTTTGAGCTATTTCTCATTTCAACTGCTCCTTTTGCTTCGGAAGAGCAACAGAGGTTACGTGCCCAGTGTCCGGTGCGAGCTTTAAGCACGTACATTTAAAAAGAACCGGGATATCCGGTTATGTGACCAACTTAGCTTGGGATATCACTGTTCTCAGTATAGCCCACAGTGTGACAGGGACAAAAGGGGAAAGTCACTAGGCACTGTGCCATGTGCACAATACCCAGACTGACGCGTCTGGCAGGGTCAGTCTGGGTGGTCTGCCACGGGCTGTTTCATTTAGTATCTGTCTTTGGGTGGGCTTGGGGGCGTGATTATATTTCCCCATAGTATGTTGTACCGAAGTTGACTGACTTAAAGGGAACGTAATGTTATGACTATAACTACTGTTCCCTGAAGGAGGGAAACGAGGTACAACACCTGTTTGGCCCTGCACTGCCCGGTCCTGGGCTCGGTGAAGAGCGGTATTAAATTGATGGAATTAATCCGAGCCTCACGCTTATCAACTGTGTAAGGCGGGGCTTCCAGAGAGGTGCAGATTTCATCTTGTCAAGCGTGATTGTAGATCCTTCAATAAAAGTCGTAAGAGTCTGACTCCGCATAGTATGTTCTACCTGGTTTCACTCCTTCTAGGAACACTAGTTATAGTCATAACATTACGATATCATTTCAGCTCTACGGCCCGAGAATCAAGGTACCAAAATAGTGTCAACATCAAATGAGTGTTAGAAAGAACCAAGATCTACCACTTACTCAAGTGTGTAAGTTTTACTGACCGACATAGAACTAGTCCCAAAATCAGGAAGGGATCAAATACTTATTTTCCTCACTGTATAGAACTAGTCCCTATCCTACATGTTGTATTACTAATCCATTAACGTCAACCCAAATGATGCTGATGTTCATTTTAATATGTCATTTGTGATATGATTACATTAGTATTTACACGTGGGAACATTTCCTGCCAAACAAGCTGTATCAAAGATACAGAGACTACCAAGTTTACAAAAGTATCCGGAGTGTTTTTTAAAAACATATATATTTTTTTAATTAAAATTACAAGCATTAAAACCCTGTACTATCATCAGATAGAGCTCCTCACAATAACATGCTGGAATATGGTGAGAAGCGTTTTTGATAGGAATGATGTCTCTCAAATCTTATTGTATCTTCTAAAAAACACTCTAGACGTCTCAATAATTCCAATCTTAATTGACGTCTACATTTCATAAACCTCCTCCATAACGCATCGTTCTTTGAGACACGCAAAGGAAACGTACTCAGATATCATAAAACCTAGACCTTAGAGTCAATACAGATAAGAATACTGCTCAACGTGCACATGAGAGGAGCACGAACATCTATCCTCGGGAATATGACGCTGGAATCACAACACGGTGGAATCTCAGTAGCCTACATCAAATGATACATACCTCAGCAGTCCAACAGAGAGAGAACTCTTCCCATGGTCCTGAGTACAGGTCTCCTATCGCAGCCACGTCTCATCTCTGTGACTCAAGCTACGTATCTCTCCCTCTCCCCTCCTGCGTGTTGTTGATAGATTGTGAATGCAGTGAGCTACAGTTTCTGGTTACAGAAGGATCTGTTTCTGTGTTTGGCAGGCAGGCAGGCAGAAAGGCAGGCAGGCAGGCAGGAAGGCAGGCAGCCAGTTCTCCTTGCTATCTGCTGTGTGTGTTAGTGTGTTGTATTGAAAAGGTTCTGATAGCCAGTTTCCCTGGAAACCAGCGTTCTATGTTCTGGCAGGAAGTGAGTTTAAAGGTAACGACAAAAGTCTCTCAAAGAGAGCAGTTCTCTTTCTCAGCAGCAAATGATAATAATTAAAACCTCACTTCTCCTAATAATACCACTGCTTTAGTTGTGACTGGCCTACATTAATAAAATAAAAAATAGTATTGACTGGTATATATTACAAAGAAATAAAATACTTGTGACTGGGCTATATTACAAAGAAATAAAATAGTATTGACTGGGTTACATTACAAAGTAATAAAATAAAACTGTAAGATTTCATCCTCTATGTACAGTGCATTCGGAAGTATGCATGTGTGTATGTGTGTTTGTAAGTATGTGTGGTTATCTGTATGCATGATCATGCCTGTGTGTGCATGTGTGTGCATGCTTTTGTGTACACGCACGCATATGTGTGTTTGTGTTTGTGTGTGTGTGAGAACAATGTGAGGATACCGTAGCCAGGGAGATCCAGTTGATGACATTAGCCTAATAGTCAAGCAGCCCTGCATCCTATCTACCCTGTGTCATAAATCACTCACTTCTTTCATTTCAAACTTCTAGGGGCGAAAGAATCATAACAGTTATATGGACACACACACTAGACACAAACAAGTAGCTGGCATCATGGCTTTTACCCCATCGGGAGAGACAGTGTGTGTGTGTAAAAGGTTTATTCCAAACATGATCATCCATGCTCAGGCCATGGCGCCGTCTGGTATTGTGTGTAGGTGCACTGGTGTCGGCAGACTACCATGACAATCAGAGCAAGGTCTGTGTCACATAGAGTACACGATAAAGATGAGGAAAGGGGAACGCATTACAAATTACAACTACAAAATACACTAAAGAGACAACTTTTGTATTTAATGAAAATACATTACTTTTGTATTTGAGCAATACGTTTCCAAGTAGCCGGCCGAACAGCAACAACATTCTCAGTAACAGTTACATAAACGTATTACTTGCTACGACTGTTGTTGTGTTGTTGTTTCTCTGCCTCAGTTTAATGTCACTCTGAATAAGAACATTTTCTAAATATAAATGTGTTAACAAACAAAAAAAACAACATTTTAAGTGTATAATTTGACCCCCCAAAAAAAGACATGCAGTCAGGATAAGACCAGAGAAATATGTCCAAAAGACTTTGGCGTAGGTCCCCTTAGCGGGAAGAAGCCATCAACAAGTACAAAACTTGTTGGGAGGTATGGAGGGCCTGCGACTGATTTTTGGGTGGATTTATTTTCAACTGCCGTCAGCCAACTTATTCAGTACTTTGAGAATCAACTCCAGGAACAGATACGTGCTTAATGTGAAGGCTCCCGAGTGGCGCACTGCATCTCCGTGCTAGAGGCGTCATTACAGGGCGGCAGGTAGCCTAGTGGTTAGAGCGTTGGACTTGTAACCGGAGGGTTGCAGTTTGAATCCCTGAGCTGACAAGGTAAAAAAATCTGTCGTCCTTCCCCTGAACAAGGCAGTTAACCCACTGTTCCCCGGGTGCTGAAGACGTGGATGTCGATTAAGGCAGCCCCACGCACCTCTCTGATTCAGAGGGGTTGGGTTAAATGCGGAAGACACATTTCAGTTGAAGGCATTTGGTTGTACAACTGACTAATAATGGTGACTTTTGACTTACAGACCATGGTTCGATTACAGGCTGCATCTCATATGATTGGGAGTCCCATAGGGTGGCGCACAATCGGCCTCGGTGTCGTCCGGGTTTGGTCAGGGTAGCCCGTCACTGTAAGTAAGAATTTGTTCTTAACTGACTTGCCTAGTTAAAAATATAAGCGAATGATATTCACCTCCCCTCTTTAAAAGGGAGAATCCATATGTTTTGTATAAATGCAAATAGCCATGTCTATGGATTAATAGGCAGGGCCCGGTTTCCCGATAGCGATGGAACTTAAGTTATCGGTGGTCACAGAGAGACAGATACATATCTTGATTCTATGTTTAGCGTAGATCTCCTGTGTATAAAGTGGCGCGTGAGGGCAGATGAGCACCTTACGAGCGGTGAGAGGCAGTTTGTAAACAACAAGTGTTTTCAAGTGCAACTTTAGTAAATATGGTTTTGGGAAACAGCTCTGAAATTAACAATGCGCGTATGAAGGTTCTAGCTATGAACTTAGCCTTAAGAATAATTTTAGGACACCAGGTCCTGGACAAGAAATTATGTGAGACAAAACACATATATATATTTTTTTTTTACATAATTTAACGTGCAAATTACCTTTTCAAAAGGCAATGTGGAAATGTTGTATGTTTTTGTATAATCACCTTCCAGTGTAAAAACCATGTAAATTAAAAACAAAAAAATGACTTTTTAAGTGAGAAGTAAGCGTTGGTCTGAAGGAAATTCACATGAGCCCCAGAAATGCCTACTCCACCGATTGTCACGATCTCATGAAGGGACGGACCAAGGCGCAGCGAGGCATCCAGTATACATTCTTTATTAAGTAACGTAACTGGGACAAAAATAACAACACGAACGAAGACCGTAACGTTGCGCATAACAAGTCACACAAAACAAAGCTAATGAACAAACAATAACCCACAAACCCCTAGTGCAAACTACAAACATATATATGGTTCCCAATTAGAGGTAACGACACTCAACTGCCTCTAATTGGGAACCATTACCCCAACATAGAAATAGAGAACCTAGAACAGAAAAAACCCTACACCAAAACAAAACTAAACACGCCAGCCTGTCTTCTCAGGCCTGGACGTGACACCCATGCTCTACTCTATAGCCAGTAAAAACACATTTTTACTCCTGAACTAATTTAGTTTTGCCTTAACAAATGGGTTGAATGCTTATTGACTCAAGTCATTTCAGCTATTCATTTTTTATTAATTTGTAAACATAAACACTTTGACATTATTGGGTATTGTGTGTAGGCCAGTGACACAAAATCTCAATTTAATCCATTTTTTTAATTCAGGCTGTAACACAACAAAATGTGGAAAAAGCTAAGGGATGTGAATACTTTCTGAAGGCACTATACAGTATTCACAGATGTAAAATCCTGCAGCAACATGAAGTGTGAATTCTCATGTGGATTATAATTAATGAAAATGTGTTGTAGTGGTTGATATTTTGCTTCGCAGCAAAATTCTCAGCAAGGAAAGAGTGATCAAATTAAGATCGTACATGTAAGAATGCTGTTCATTGACTACAGCTCAGCATTCAACACTATAGTACTGTTATAGAAATTTCGTTCTCAATGTTCATAAACTGAACTCCAATTAAACAAACTCTGTCTGTTACCCAGTATTTGTAAGATACTGGTTGAAATGAGACAAACAGAGGCCCAATCTATAATGATCAAATGTGGATTGTTTATTCACGGGAGAGCTCTGAGCTCTAAAAGGTGTACACAGTCTTTTATATGGTACAATGTTGAAACACAAAGATGCAAAATTCCCACCTCTCCCCCCACCCTCTCCAAGAACATAGTCTCTTCCCACAGCCTTATCACAATCTTTGCAAATAAGTCAAACTTGGGAGGTGTTGGGAGGTTCTTCTCAAGGACGGGCCTCTCGCATGTGTCTGGTAGAATCAAAGAACTCTTTGAGACACCCCCTAAATGAAGTCATACTTCTGCACACCAAGTTGATATCTAGACACACACACACATATTAATTGGACTGCCATTTGTCTTGCAACCCCATCTCCATTGCATACACTTTCAGAATAGAATGTTCTTAGTATTAAGTACAAACATTTAGTCATCAAAACATAAAATCTATAACAATCCACCCTATTGACTAAATTTTTACACACAATCACCCATCTATATTGATTAGAATTAACAATTACACCACACCCAATAGAAACAAACTAGAAAGAAATAACACCACATCTATTTTGATTAATTATCATTGTCACATAAAATGATTATACAAAACCAATACATGTATTTACATCTGAACCACAACAATTACTGTTCTAGGCCTATATCGAATCATAACATTTCTAGTTAGGATTTTCATTATAAACTTGATCAAATAGACAACATTACTAAACATTAAAAATGGTTTAATCTGATTCAGGCTCCTCTGGATTAAAACCAACAGCATTCTCTGTCCATCTAGAAGGCATGTATCTGTCATCACATGGTCTGAGTCTGGCAGGGCCCTGGAGAATCATCACCGCCTTTTCCAGAGACCTAGACACAAAATCTCACACACGTGGAATCAAACCACACCAAACACAGTCATACAGGTGAAACCCGGTAATCATTACATTCTCCCATTGCCCAAACATATTGTCAAACCAACTCGTCAGAGCTGGAGCTATGCTATTGGGGAAGAAGGTACAGCACATTATTCCCCCATCATTCTGCAGACGCCACCCTTTCAGCCAATAACACATCTAGAGTCAACCTATTTTGCCAGGTCATGAGGGAGGTGGCGGATAATTGTTCAGAGATTCCCATCACTGCATCTCTAGTCTTATTCACAAATCCCTGTTGATTATTATACATATAATTGATCCAATTATAATTTTTAGTTATCATTACCCACCAGAAGAGCGTAGTGATAAAACCCTCCCCAATCTGAGTCATAGCTTTATACTCGTCTGGAGCTTCACTGGCGATACCTATGACATCCATCCAAATAGAACTGCCTACATTAAAACCTATATTTCTCCTTTTTCTAGTTATCCCGTCCAGAACTGGTCTCTGATGTCTAATCCTAACTGGTTGGACCAATAATACCAAAACACAAATGCCCCTCCACCCTTTAGGTAATGCCTGTCAGAGGCCTCCTGTATTGGTACAAGCCCACCACACATCAGTTATAGAATCTGTAAGGTTTAGAATCTTCTCCTATACTCCTGAACCCAAATCAGTCACATTGACAGACATCCATTGAGATCCACTACAGGACCTGGGTCTTGTAAAAAGATCATCAAAACTATGATGCAGCTCAAGGTACCCCATATCCCAAAAACCGCCAACCCTCTCCTGCCCTTAGCCAGTCTGCTATGTACCACCCCATACTCACACCTCTAGTGAACACACTACAGTGATGATAGGTCGGGGTAGGAAATCTTCATTAACAGAGGTGACCCCCAGACCCTATTGGTCCAGTTCTGCTCTTTAACTCTGTGTGTGCTCCACGGAGTTTGTATGTGTTCCTACCTTTCCGCAGTGGGTAACGTTGACCCAGGTTGCTCTTTCTGATATTCTAATGGCAAAGGCTGTGACCAACATAACCTGGTAGGGACCTTCCCAACGGGGCTGCTTCCAGTCCTCTTCCTCCAGAGACTGGACCCACACCCAGTCACCAGGCTGGATCATCACCTCCTTCTGTAGTTCTCCTGTTGGGCATAAAATCTCTGACATACAGGTGTGGTTAGCAAACAACTTCTCATGTGATTTGCTACTGTATCTTCCTAACTCTAATTTCATCCTGTACTCAGGTGTGTCTATCTTAACCTACTTTTAATCCTAGCAAACATGCATTCTATAATATTGTATTAACAAAAACATTTTATTAAGTAATTTGTGTTGTCCAACAATCTCTACCATATCTAACAATCATCTCTACCATATCCCTCCTGTTGATACAGGGCTCTGCCCCTGTATCAAAACACTACCATATCTAAAAATGGCTCTATCATAACAAATATCTAACAATCAATTTCTGCCTGCTGCACAGAATAGTGACTAGGTCGTGATTCAGCCTCTAAGTTTTTAGTAAGGGTAACAACATCATACCCAGTTGTATACGAAACATCTAAGTTCTACCTTGAAGACTCATCTGTAAACATAGTAATTTCTCCATCTGTTAATGGCAAATCGGTCAAATCAAGCTACAATAAACGTGGGCTCCCATCAGTAGTAATTAGTCATTCAAGACACAAAAGACTCCACTGTATTCAAAGAGAGGAGCAACAGGCCACTGGCTTATCCTTCTTCCCCCATGTTTCTAGGTCAAAGCTGACGTCATGACCCCCTCCCTACAGTCCACAGTCTGAGTAAACGAACAGTCATATCTAGAAAATGCCAAACAAAACTTCCTAATCTTCTTTCTGCGGATGGGCTGTGCGCAACCCCTCCCTCCACGGATACCCAGTCATTAATCTCCTTTCCCTTTGATACCCAATAACCCATACTCTCCCACCGTTCTGACTAAGTCCTGACTATACTAGCAACAAGGTTCGCTGTTGACCATGTTGTTCTTAACTATGTGGGCCTTCATGCCCCTTTCAGTGGGTGGTACAGCAATATTCAAAAGTGACATCACATCCCTTCCCAATAGGTTAACGGGACACAACTTGGAAATCAGCACCAGTACCATTTCTCCCCCCCCCTGTAGCCTCATGAGTCAGAACAATGTTAAAAATGGTTTTCTGTTCCCATGCCAGAGCCAAATCTACTGTAGCTAAATCAAATACCTAGTAATTCAGTATCTATCTTATCCTCCTCATCTACACTGTCTGGTGATGGGCACCTACCCGTGTGTTCAGCCCAAAACTCCCCATATACTCCTCATGGCCCCCCCCCCCCCTCCTCTTTCTACTCATAAGGCGGGGGAGCCTGTCTCTGTCCCAAAACTCTCTCTATATTTCCCAAACAATATTCATATAATTTCCCAATGAGATAATAATAATCTCCCAGTATTAGTACAATTTCGATAGAAAATAGTGTTTCTCACAAAGTTTTGAATTTTCTTCTACATGAAATTCTCCTGGGTTTTGTTTTTCCCCCCAATTTCTAGTGAAAGTGATCAGTTTTCACCAGGAATTGTTACTATTCAGGGATTTCCAAAACAGTTCTGTACAAATTAAACCCCACTTCCGTGAGACCTCCACAATCACATTGACTGTCTGTGTGTACCTGGGGGCGCGTCTTAACCCATATGTTGAAATCAAACAGAAATGTCCAAACACTTCCATGCTCCACTTAGACGTTCCTACTCATTCACCTCACACACACACACACACAATATTATATGGTTGGTCTCTCACTGCCATAATCATGTACAAACACTGTTATCCCAATTTCCAATATACCAATTTGATAGCTATTATGCAGTAGACTATTTCTGTTAACCATTATCTATTGTCTCCCTTAATTAACACACATACACATGTATTTGACTTCCATTTTTCCTGAAAGCAAGCACTATATTCAAACCTCATATAATAGTTTTCCATTAAGTGGAATTGACCTTACTTTAAACTAACCAATCCCAGAGGTCCTTTCCAGTAATCCTATCAGTTTAACCTTTGCATTAGTTTAGTCAAATGCAAAACTATTAGTTAACAACTGTAGGACCTTCAAAAAGTTGGTGCTGTCTTATCAGCTTGATTGTCGAACAATAGTAATGTTTTATTCATACCTTTACTTTTAAACATCCCACTATTTACTTGCTTCCAACCACTTATATGTTTGCTAACGTTTGTTACCAGTTTAATTCTTTTAATTTGTTAAATATAGTTAAAACAAAGCTATTCCTGCTTTTTACAGGTAGGCACTTTAATTAGTTATTATATCCTGCTCCCCATGTCTCAATACTTATGCATCTATTTCGAATGAGAAAAGTCGCATGGTTCTTAGTGCTTTACCAAAGCCATAACTCCTCGTTTTTCTGCTCTACCACATAGCATAATATTTTATCAACATTGAACGTCAAATCTAAACTTTTAGCGATGGTTCGAATGTAGCGAAATACAACGTCAATATCCATTTTAAACTTAATATCCACTAATGAACTAGTTGATTCAAACTTTCTAAATCATAATTCCTACTATTTTTCCCTCACGGCGGTCAAACACCTAAGGTAATCGTGGCTAACTCATTTAGCTAACGTTATTTCTAGATACAAGAAAATACATATTCAATTTACTCACCTCACAAGGCTAGTTAAGTTCCTAACTTATCATTTAAACACGTCAAATTATGTTATTTCCCATGAATTTACTTACCCCAACAATATCCAAACCAAATAGCATTCGAACTCTACAATTATTCTGCACTCTGGTGTATCCAACCTAGTGCTTAAATAGCCTTCCCGTTTTACAAGATCCATTTACTTTCCCCAACAATATTCCCCCTCTCCTTTGGTTTGTTTTTGCAATCGCGGTGATCATGTCCCTTTATACCACAATGCTTACATGGGGCCTCGCACTCCCTAGCGAAATGTCCACTTTTCTGACAATTATAAAATGTTATGTTATTCTTCCTCTCTTCCTCTCTTGCCTGCCTCCGGAGCGCCGAGAGAACTGGCAATCTGATCTGTGCTATCCATATCTGGCTTGGTTCTACCTTTTCTTTTAAACTTAATTCTAGCATCTTTCCTACATCTAGATGTCTATCAAATCCATATTTCTTTCTCCATTTTGGACCAAAATAAATGTTTCCTTTATCTTTTAACTCCATATAGCGCTCATCTCCCGTAAGTTCGGGAACCTCTTTTGAGGATTTACTGCCCATTGTTGATATTACAAATATATTTTGATAGTCTCCTTACAGACGCCTAGGTTGGGTTGGGTTTACATTTAAATACTGGCTTGATTATTCTATAACCCCCATCCTATGTGGATATTGTTAGATGTGCTTCTTGAGCTTCATATTGTTTTCACATCTACTTATTTGATCTCCCCTCTTAATGGTCAACCTTATCCCTATGTGTTTCACACGTAATGTGTATGTCGCTACCCCCTTCGTGTGTGTGCTAGGCTTACCCTTTACGTTCTCAATATGTGTATCTATATTAGGTCTCCATGATCTATGTGTGTGGTTCCTAACGTTATCAAATTACTCTAATTATGGTTCTATGTATTATTCCCACAGCCTATGTGATATGTAATCTACTATGTGGGATTCTCCGGTCTGGAAACTTTATCTATAGAGGTGACTTTAAATCGGACATTAGGTCTCACCCGTTTACAACTATAAGCTATTTTCCAGGGGTCTTTTATAGCCCTAGTTAACTGCCTATTTTTCTGTTGTTTCTTGGGACTCAGTTGACGTTAATATCTTCTATCTCTCATCTCTATTTTAGGCTTCCCCCCCCTCTTTTTTTGGACTTTAATAACCCGTGTGGCCATCAAGGCCGGCGGTCTATTAAGTTCCTGCGTTAATAACCCGTATGGACTACAAATTAAATCCCACATCTAAGTGAGACACACATCAGTCCGGATCTATTAAGCATTTACTAGTTTTATTTATGGCAGCGCCTTACCTCAGGTCGTTTCGGACCTGATAACGGGGGACACCAAGTCTGACACCAAGTCCGGATCCATCATTTAAAGTTAACTGTCACACCCTATGGGTCTCTAATTATACTATATTAAGCTCTTATTTTTGCTCAATTTTAAACATTTTAAAATCCCAATTAAGATATCCCAATTAAGATATCCCAAACCATTCCCCCCAAAATAAATCCGTGAATAAAGACTCCACTGACCTGTCTTGCAGACTGGGAAAAGCAATGTCGGTTGGATCTCGTCACTGTCTCTGTCGTGTTCCAGTCTCCCACCGGCCTGAATAAAACCTCAATTCAGAGGTCAGGTCTTTATCACACGGATTTCTGATCCGCCCATGCACGGTTTTCGGTGTCCACTGGAACTAGACAGAAACAGGTATTGAGATCCGGCTCGAAGGACCAAACTGTTATAGAAATTTCGTTCTCAATGTTCATAAACTGAACTCCAATTAAACAAACTCTGTCTGTTACCCAGTATTTGTAAGATACTGGTTGAAATGAAAAAAAACAGAGGCCCAATCTATAATGGTCAAATGTAGATTATTTATTCACGGGAGAGCTCTGAGCTCTAAAATGTGTACACAGTCTTTTATATGGTACAATGTTGAAACACAAAGATGCAAAATTCCCACCTCTCCCCCCACCCTCTGTCAACTTTTGGCCGGGTGGTTTCTGTGTTTTGACCACTAGAGGCTCCCATTGTGTTCTTTCTGTCTGATCCTTTCCTTTCTTTTCCCCTTGTTTCCAGTTATTAATTGCACCTGTGCCTCGTTTCTCCTGTATGTATTTAAACCCTTAGTTTCCCTTAGTTCTTTGCTCTGTGTTTGTATGTTAGCACCCTGCCTCAGTGAAGCTGTGTATGTTCTTTGCTCCAGTTGGACTCTCTTGTGGAACTTTGTTTTGGGTATCGTTTTTCCTTGGATTATTCTTTTTGAGACTACCTTTTGTGAACATGGTTTTGGGTATTGTTATTTTTTGGATTTCTCTTTTCCTGGATGTTCCTCCTTCCTATGTGGATTGACCTTTTGTCTTGGTGGATTATTTTTGGCCTGAAGTTCTTTCAGTTTTTGTTATTATTAAATACACCCTCTCGACTACGACTGTGTCTGCCTCATCTTCTGGGTTCTGCCGACTACTTGTGGCTCAGGGTGCTGAGTGACTGGTTCTCACACCGGAGACCCGAGTTCATTACCGGGTCCTGACAGAAACACAGAGCCTGAACATGAACCCAGAGGCAGCCAGTATCCAGGAGTTTTTTGCCACGCTGTCCCACCATCAGGGGACTGTACAACGCCACGAAGCCGCCCTGGTTCAGCAAGAGGCCTTGATGGTTAGACATTCTCAACTTCTGTCGGAAATGCTCACTTCCATAAGGCAGATATCTGAGCGACTTCCTCCGACAGCCGGTCCCGTCTCAGTACCTCAGATCCCAGTGCCCGTGGCAGTTAACCCCCTGGCTGAACCTCGCCTTCCGCCCCCCCAACGGTTCTCAGGTGATCCGAGTGCTTGTAAGGGGTTTTTCACCCAGTGTTCCCTCTCCTTCGAGCTGCAACCCTCGTCGTTTCCCACCGACCGGTCCAAGATCGCCTACATCATCACCCTGCTGTCAGAAAAAGCCCTGGCCTGGGCCACTGCTGTGTGGGAGGTCCAGAGTCCCTGCTGCGCCAGTTACTCCGCTTTTACTGAAGAATTCAAGCGAGTGTTCCAATGTCCTACCAGCGGCTGACTCAGCCAAACAGCTTTTGACTCTCCGCCAAGGGCGGCGCAGCGTGACGGACTATGCCATTCAGTTCCGCACAGTGGCAGCAGCAAGTGGCTGGAACGACAGGCGCTCACAGTGTGCTTTCTGAAGGGTCTCTCCGACGCTATCCAAGGCGAACTGGCTACTCGGGAACCACCGGACAATCTCGAGTCCCTGATCAAGATTGGCCTCGCGTATAGACCAGCGCCTGAGAGAGAGAACTCAACCGTAGACCCCCGCCCTAGCTCCCATCGGTCCCAGCTCCGAGCCCCCACCTTTATCCCGCTGGCTCCACCGAACTTCGTGCAGATCGGACGCATCTCCCAGGCTGAAAGAGACCGCTGGATGAGGGAACGATGCTGTCTATACTGCGGTAAACCGGGCCATTTCGCTCTGCGTGTCCGGGCTCCAGGAAACGCACGGTCCGTGCAGGCCTGGGGGACTGTAACGAGAAACATAACTTCCTCCCATCCATCCAACTCCCGCCTGCTCATTCCAGTCACCCTTTCCTGGGACAACCACGAGCTACCCCTTCAAGCCTTGGTAGACTCTGGAGCCGCAGGTAACTTTATGGACGGCATCTGGGCTAAGGAGAATGGCGTTCCCTCTGAACCTCTCACTGACCCCATGAGGGTTGCTACGTTGGATGGACGCCCTCTGGGATCTGGACTTGTTACTCGCGTCACTGCTCCCTTACGACTATCTGTTTCCCAACACCAGGAAGTGATAGACTTTCATCTTATCCCTGTTCCGAGTTCCCTCTCGTCCTTGGCTACCCCTGGTTGCACAGCCATAACCCTCTCATCGACTGGTCCGTGGGCACTGTCAAGCAGTGGGGTCCTACGTGCCAAGCCACTTGCATCTTCCCGAGTTCCCGAGGTCTCCTCCCAGTCTCTAGAACCCATCGACCTTTCCCGAGTTCCCGAGTGTTACCATGACCTCAAGCCGGTATTCAGCAAACAGAGGGCCACCACACTACCACCCCATAGACCTTACGATTGCCCCATCAACCTGTTTCCAGGCACCTGCCCCCAGAGGTCGGATCTTTTCCCTATCTCCCGAACGAGCTGCTATGGATACCTACATCAAGGGCGCACTGGCAGCAGGCCTCATTCGTCCATCCACCTGCGCCCGCGAGCAGGATTTTCTTTGTGGCCAAAAAAAGCGGTGGTTTACGTCCATGCATCGACTACCGGGACTCAATGCCATAACAGTCCGCAACCGCTACCCCCTACCCCTTATGGCCACAGCGTTTGAGTTGCTCCAAGAAGCAGCCGTATTCACCAAGCTGGATCTACGGAACTCATACCATCTGGTGCGGATCAAACACGGTGACGAGTGGAAGACCGCGTTCAACACGCCTACTGGTCACTATGAATACCTGGTGATGCCCTTCGGTCTGACCAACGCCCCGGCTGTGTTCCAAGCGCTCATAAATGATGTGCTCAGGGATATGCTTAACATCTTCGTGTTCGTTTACCTAGATGACATCCTCATCTTTTCGAGCTCCCTTCAAGAGCACACCAAACATGTTAGACAAGTACTCCAACGTCTCCTAGACAGCCATTTGTATGTTAAGCCGGAAAAGTGTGAATTCCATGCCTCCCGAATTCAATTCCTGGGATTTGTAGTGGAACCCGGTCGTATCCAAATGGACTCCAGGAAGGTAGAAGCGGTAGCGGACTGGCCCACTCCTAAGTCCGTGAAGGAGGTTCAGCGTTTCTTGGGCTTCACAAACTTTTACCGCAAGTTCATCAGAAACTTCAGCTCGGTGGCAGCTCCTCTCTCAGCTTTAACCAAGGGTGGCAACGCAAGGTTTCTGTGGGAAAAGAAGCTGAAACGGCCTTCCAAGGACTTAAGCAGCGCATCCTCTCTGCTCCCATCCTGGCGCTACCTACAGTGGAGGAACCGTTTGTAGTGGAGGTAGACGCCTCAGAGGTTGGTGTTGGGGCTGTTCTGTCTCAGCGGGGTGAAGACCAGAAGCTCCACCCTTGCGCCTTCTTCTCCCACCGGCTTACACCGGCCGAGAGGAATTACGATGTGGGGGATCGTGAACTCCTAGCGGTTAAGATGGCATTGGAGGAATGGAGACACTGGCTCGAGGGCTTCTCAACCGTTTCAAGTGCTTACGGACCACAAAAATCTGGAGTTTATTCAGCAGGCGAAGCGGTTGAACTCCAGACAAGCTCGATGGTCTCTCTTTTTCAATCGGTTTCAGTTTATCCTCACCTATCGGCCGGGTCGAAGAATCTCAAGCCGGACGCGTTGTCTCGAGTCTACGCTCCTGCCGTTAGAGGAGATACTGACATGCCTGTTCTTCCCACCGCTAAGATCGTGGCTCGATCTCGTGGCAAGTGGAGGACACCGTGAGACGAGCCCAAGCTACCGAACCGGGTCCGATAGGAGGGCCTGCCAATCGGTTGTTTGTCCCCAGGGCAGCGAGGTCCCAGGTTCTTCTGTGGGGACACTCCTCTCGCCTCACCTGTCATCCGGGAGTAGGTCGCACCTTGGAGTTCATCCAGCGTAAGTTCTGGTGGCCCACCATAAAGATGTCGACACCTTCGTCAAGGCCTGTTCCGTGTGCTGCCAGGGTAAATCCTCTCACCTCCGCCCTCAAGGACTCCTGCACCCTTTACCTATCCCCACCGACCCTGGTCCCATATCTCGTTGGACTTCATTACTGGCCTCCCTCCGTCCCTTGGTAATCTGACTATCCTAGTCATCATCGACAGGTTCTCTAAAGGCGGCCAGGTTCGTCCCCTGACTAAGTTACCTTCGGCTAAGGAGGCGGCTGAGCTGGTAATCAACCACGTGTTCCGAGTCTTCGGCATCCCTCAGGATATGGTTTCCGATAGAGGCCCCAGTTAGCCTCGAAGTTTTGGAAGGCCTTCTGCCAGCTCATAGGGTCTACTGCCAGCCTGTCTTCAGGGTACCACCCGAGTCCAACGGCCAAACTGAGAGAATGAATCAGGAGCTGGAAACTGCCCTCAGATGTATGGCCTCCAACAACCCGTCTACATGGTCATCGTTCATCGTGTGGGCTGAGTACGCGCACAACACCTTGCGCTCCTCCTCCACTGGTATGTCCCCACACGAGTGTCAGTTTGGCTATGCCCCCCCTTTGTTCCCTGACCAGGAGGCTGAAGTCGGAGTGCCTTCGGCCCTGAGGTTCGTTAGGCGCTGTCGGCTTACGTGGAAGAAGGCCTGTCTCAATCTTCTGCGTTCCTCACAGCGGTACCAACGACAGGCCAACAGACGTCGCCGTCTCGGCCCCAACCTGCGCCCCGGCCAGAGAGTCTGGCTCTCCACTAGAGACTTACCGCTATGGGTGGAGTCTACAAGCTGTCCCAGAGATACATCGGTCCCTTTAAAGTTGCCAGGAGAGTCAACCCTGTCACGTATCGCCTGCTATTACCCAGATCTCTTAAGATTAATCCCACATTTCACGTTTCCTTATTAAAACCTGTTGTTTTTTCTCCCTTTGTCCCGGCAGGCAGACCCCCCCCTCCGCCCCGTGTCATCGGAGGTCAGCCGGCTTATACCGTCCACCGGATACTGGACTCCCGCCGGGTGCAGCGGTCCTGGCAGTATCTGGTGGATTGGGAAGGCTACGGTCCCGAAGAACGCTCCTGGGTTCCTGCCAGAGACATACTGGACTCTGACCTCATTCGTCAGTTTAGGGTTCTCCACCCTGAGAAAGCTGGTAGGAACGTCAGGAGCCGTTCCTAGGGGGGGGATTCTGTCAACTTTTGGCCGGGTGGTTTCTGTGTTTTGACCACTAGAGGCTCCCATTGTGTTCTTTCTGTCTGATCCTTTCCTTTCTTTTCCACCTTGTATCCAGTTATTAATTGCACCTGTGCCTCGTTTCTCCTGTATGTATTTAAACCCTTAGTTTCCCTTAGTTCTTTGCTCTGTGTTTGTATGTTAGCACCCTGCCTCAGTGAAGCTGTGTATGTTCTTTGCTCCAGTTGGACTCTCTTGTGGAACTTTGTTTTGGGTATCGTTTTTCCTTGGATTATTCTTTTTGAGACTACCTTTTGTGAACATGGTTTTGGGTATTGTTATTTTTTGGATTTCTCTTTTCTTGGATGTTCCTCCTTCCTATGTGGATTGACCTTTTGTCTTGGTGGATTATTTTTGGCCTGAAGTTCTTTCAGTTTTTGTTATTATTAAATACACCCTCTCGACTACGACTGTGTCTGCCTCATCTTCTGGGTTCTGCCGACTACTTGTGGCTCAGGGTGCTGAGTGACTGGTTCTCACACCGGAGACCCGAGTTCATTACCGGGTCCTGACACCCTCTCCAAGAACATAGTCTCTTCCCACAGCCTTATCACAATCTTTGCAAATAAGTCAAACTTGGGAGGTGTTGGGAGGTTCTTCTCAAGGACGGGCCTCTCGCATGTGTCTGGTAGAATCAAAGAACTCTTTGAGACACCCCCTAAAAGAAGTCATACTTCTGCACACCAAGTTGATATCTAGACACACACACATATTAATTGGACTGCCATTTGTCTTGCAACCCCATCTCCATTGCATACACTTTCAGAATAGAATGTTCTTAGTAGTAAGTACAAACATTTAGTCATAAAATCTATAACAAGTACCCTCCAAGCTCATCACCAAGCTGGAGGACACTCGGAATGAACACCTCCCTCTACAACTGGCTCCTGGACTTCCTGACGGGTGGTAAGGGTAGGTAACAACACGTCCGCCCCTCAGGGGTACGTGCTTAGTCCCCTCCTGTACTCTCTGTTCACCCATGACTGTATAGACAACACCATCATCCAGTTTGCTGACGACGCAATGATGACTGATCACCGACGACGATAAGGCATCCTACAGGGAGGAGGTCAGAGAACCTGGCGGTGTGGTGCCAGGAAAAAAAGGAGCTGATCGTAGACTACGGGAAACGAAGGGGCGAGCACACGCCCCCATCCACATCGATGGGGCTGTAGTGGAGTGGGTCGAGAGCTTCAAGTTTCTCTGTGTCCACATCACTAATGAATTAACATGGTCCACACACACCCACACAGTTGTGAAAAGGGCACGGCAATCCCTTTTCCCCCTCAGGAAGTTGAAAAGACAGCATTGGCCCTCAGATCCTCAAAATGTTCAACAGCTGCGCCATTGAGAGCATCTTGACTGGCTGCATCACCGCCTGGTATGGCAATTCTACCCCCAAGCCATGTGACTGCTAAACAAGACTGCTAAATAGCTAATCAAATGGCTACCCAGACTTCCTGCATTGACTCTGTTTTGCACTAACTCTCTATGACTCTATGCACAAATACTGGACTCTACCCACACACTCACAGATACACTACATGACCAAACGTATGTGGACACCTCCTCGTCGAACATCTCATTCCAAAATCATGGGCATTAATATGGAGTTGGTCCCCCCCTTTGCTGCTATAACAGCCTCCACTCTTCTGCGAAGGCTTTCCACTAGATGTTGGAACATTGCTGCAGGGACTTGCTTCCATTCAGCCACAAGAGCATTAGTGAGGTCAGATCACTGATGTTGGCCGATTAGGCCTGGCTCGCAGTCAGCGTTCCAATTCATCCCAAAGGTGTTCGATGGGGTTGACGTCAGAGCTCTGTGCAGACCAGTCAAGTTCTTCCACACCGATCTCGACAAACCATTTCTGTATCAACCTCACTTTGTGCATGGGGGCATTGTCATGATGAAACAGGAAAGGGCCTTCCCCAAACTGTTGCCACAAAGTTGGAAGCATAGAATTGTCTAGAATGTCATTGTATGCTGTAGCGTTAAGATTTCCCTTCACTGGAACTAAAGGGCCCGAACCATGAAAAACAGCCCCAGACCACTATTCCTCCTCCACCAAACTTTACAGTTGGCACTATGCATCCAAACGGGTAGCGTTCTCCTGGCATCCAACAAACCCAGATTTGTCCGTCGGACAGCCAGATGGTGAAGCATGATTCATCACTTTCAGAGAACGCGTTTCCACCACTCCAGCCGACGCTTGGCATTGCACATGGTGATCTTAGGCTTGTGTGAGGCTGCTCGGCCATGGAAACCCATTTCATGAAGCTCCCGACTAACAGTTATTGTGCTGAAGTTGCTTCCAGAGGCAGTTTGGAACTCGGTAGTGAGTGTTGCAACTGAGGACAGACGAGTTTTATGCGCTAAGCGCTTCAGCACTCGGCGGTCCCGTTCTGTGAGCTTGTGTGGCCTACCAGTTTACATTGAAAGTCACTGAGCTCTTCAGTAAAAGGCCATTCTACTGTGAATGTTTGTCTATGGAGATTGCATGGCGGTGTGCTGGATTTTATACACCTGTCAGCAGTGGGTGTGGCTGAAATAGAATTCACTAATTTGAACGGGTGTTCACATGCTGCTGTATATATGGTGTACTTACACTGTCACCGCACACACACACACACACACACACACACACACACACACACACACTGCATATGCCACACGACACCCACAAACAAGCACACACACACATACTTTCCCACTCACCACATACGCTGCTGCTACTGTCTATTATCTATCCTGTTGTCTAGTCACGTTATCCCTACTTGTATGTACAATAGCAACCTCCATTACCTGTACTCCTGCACATTGGTACAGGTACTCCCTGTATATAGCCATGTTACTACCTCGTACCCCTGCACATTGACTCAGTACTGGTACACCCTGTATATAGCCATGTTATTACCTCGTACCCCTTCACATTGACTCAGTACTGGTACTCTGGACTCAGTACTGGTACTCCCTGTATATAGCCATGTTATTACCTCGTACCCCTTCACATTGACTCAGTACTGGTACTCCCTGCATATAGCCATGTTATTACCTCGTACCCCTTCACATGGACTCAGTACTGGTACTCCCTGTATATAGCCATGATATTACCTGGTATCCCTGCACATTGACTCAGTACTGGTACTCCCTGTATATAGCCATGTTATTACCTCGTACCCCTTCACATGGACTCAGTACTAGTACTCCCTGTATATAGCCATGTTATTACCTCGTACCCCTTCACATGGACTCAGTACTAGTACTCCCTGTATATAGCCATGTTATTACCTCGTACACCTTCACATGGACTCAGTACTGGTACTCCCTGTATATAGCCATGTTATTTTCTACTCTGTATATAGCCATGTTATTTTATACTCCCTGTATATAGCCATGTTATTTTCTACTCCCTGTATATAGCCATGTTATTGTCTACTCCATGTATATAGCCATGTTATTATCTACTCCCTGTATATAGCCATGTTATTGTCTACTCCCTGTATATAGCCATGTTATTGTCTACTCCCTGTATATAGCCATGTTATTGTCTACTCCCTGTATATAGCCATGTTATTGTCTACTCCCTGTATATAGCCATGTTATTGTCTACTCCCTGTATATAGCCATGTTATTTCTACTCCCTGTATATAGCCATGTTATTATCTACTCCCTGTATATAGCCATGTTATTGTCTACTCCCTGTATATAGCCATGTTATTGTCTACTCCCTGTATATAGCCATGTTACTTTATACTCCCTGTATATAGCCATGTTATTGTCTACTCCCTGTATATAGCCATGTTATTATCTACTCCCTGTATATAGCCATGTTATTATCTACTCCCTGTATATAGCCATGTTATTGTCTACTCCCTGTATATAGCCATGTTATTGTCTACTCCCTGTATATAGCCATGTTATTTCTACTCCCTGTATATAGCCATGTTATTATCTACTCCCTGTATATAGCCATGTTATTGTCTACTCCCTGTATATAGCCATGTTATTGTCTACTCCCTGTATATAGCCATGTTACTTTATACTCCCTGTATATAGCCATGTTATTGTCTACTCCCTGTATATAGCCATGTTATTATCTACTCCCTGTATATAGACATGTTATTGTCTACTCCCTGTATATAGCCATGTTATTCTCTACTCCCTGTATATAGCCATGTTATTTCCTACTCCCTGTATATAGCCATGTTATTATCTACTCCCTGTATATAGCCATGTTATTGTCTACTCCCTGTATATAGCCATGTTATTTCCTACTCCCTGTATATAGCCATGTTATTATCTACTCCCTGTATATAGCCATGTTATTATCTACTCCCTGTATATAGCCATGTTATTGTCTACTCCCTGTATATAGCCATGTTATTTCCTACTCCCTGTATATAGCCATGTTATTATCTACTCCCTGTATATAGCCATGTTATTATCTACTCCCTGTATATAGCCATGTTATTGTCTACTCCTGTATATAGCCATGTTATTTTCTACTCCCTGTATATAACCATGTTATTATCTACTCCCTGTATATAGCCATGTTATTGTCTACTCCCTGTATATAGCCATGTTATTTCCTACTCCCTGTATATAGCCATGTTATTTCCTACTCCCTGTATATAGCCATGTTATTGTCTACTCCCTGTACATAGCCATGTTATTTTATACTCCCTGTATATTGCCATGTTATTTCCTACTCCCTGTATATAGCCATGTTATTTCCTACTCCCTGTATATAGCCATGTTATTTTATACTCCCTGTATATAGCCATGTTATTGTCTACTCCCTGTATATAGCCATGTTATTGTCTACTCCCTGTATATAGCCATGTTATTTCCTACTCCCTGTATATAGCCATGTTATTTTATACTCCCTGTATATAGCCATGTTATTGTCTACTCCCTGTATATAGCCATGTTATTATCTACTCCCTGTATATAGCCATGTTATTTCCTACTCCCTGTATATAGCCATGTTATTTTTACTCGTTAGTGTTATTAGTTAGTCACTGTGCATTCATCTTCTGTGTCACCATTTTTGTATTTTTTTTCAATCTTTAACTCTGATTTGGAAAAGGAGCCCTCAGTCAGCATTTCACCTGTTGTCTACGAAGTACGTAACAAAATAAAATGTTATTTCATTTGATTAAACACTCCCTTCAGCAAATCAAAAAAAAAAATTGTGTTACGTGGAAACATGCACGTGATAAACTAGCTAAGCTTTACCCAATAAAAAAACGAAGCCTTAGCTTTATAATTTCCACGGGCATCGCTACATTGTGTAGGCAGGCAGCACCGTTTCTTTTGGATCCGCACAAGCTTGGCCAGAACACAGTGTTCCAATGTTCCACAGGCAGAATCCTCACTGTCACTTTCCAAGGCCTCAGCCAATCCCTGGGCAACTCACAGCGCTCTGAATTCTGTTGCCTAGCAACCGGTGGCCCGTGATGGGAGGGAGGGAGGGAGGGAGGGAGGAGCTGAAAATAAAGGACAGATCCACGAGGGCTGATGCCCAAAAAACACTGCTGTCATAGCGATTAATGATAGTGCGTCTGTTAAACACACCGCTTAGCAACAGTTTATTTGCGTGATTAATGGATAAAGTGAAGTGTTTAATGTAGTGAGGACATACAGTGCCTTCAGAAAGTATACACACCCCTTCGACTCATTCCCCATTGTGTGTTTTTTTTACAGTTTGAATTCAAAAAGGGATAAAAAAAAAAAAAACATTTTTACATCTGAGAAAATGACAAAGTGAAATTATATTCATTTAGTTTTTTTCTTTCAAATGTATTGACAATTAAATACAGAAATATCTAATTTACATAAATATTCACACCCCTGAGTCAATACATGTTAGAATCACCTTTGACAGTGATTTACAGCTCCGAGTCTT
Source organism: Brachymystax lenok tsinlingensis (assembly GCA_030435695.1). Lineage (NCBI taxonomy): Eukaryota > Metazoa > Chordata > Actinopteri > Salmoniformes > Salmonidae > Brachymystax > Brachymystax lenok. Next base: position 3,441,307 of record CM059789.1, read on the forward strand.
TCTGGGTAAGTCTCTAAGAGCTTTGCAAACCTGAGCTGTGCTCGAATACCCATACTAACACACACTGTATACTACATACTTAATGAGTATATACTACGTACTATATACTATTAGTTCATTTTAATATACTGTAAACTAATGGAATCCTTTCACTATCAGTTGAGCGTACCAGCGCTTCGCCGGTGTACCAAAAGTTGATGCTGTTGTTGTGCAGCCTCTTGCTCTCCTGTTAGCATAACATATTACTAGCAAGACATTTTACGACTTTGGGTGTGTCCGTGAATTCAATCTGGAGTGGCACGGTGCGCTCTGGGCCTTGGTAAATCCAGAGCGCGTTGTCAGATTGTCCTTTCATAAATTGGGAGTATTTCACTCTTGGATCATTCAGAACGCACACCGGGCACTCTGGCCAAGGAGTAGGGGTTGATCCGAGCGTTCTGACCTCACAACGGCAGTCAAGCACCCTAGCTAACTGGCTAATGGTGGCCAGCTACTTCCAGACACATAATGAGAGAACACCTCACTCTGACCGTTTTACTCCCCCTAGAAGAGCTGGTTAGGCTGTTTTCATGTTATCCACACTCAGACGAGAGTGCTCTGAAATCCGAGTAGATAGCCAGAATTAACTATTTTCTATTTTCTTCAAATCTGAAAACGTTGTGATGCCACGTCAATTTTTTTTAGAATTGCGTTATGGGCCCTGAAAGCACAGAAATAGTGTCCACTGCTTGTATACTTCGTTTTTTGGCTAATTTAGTACGACATTCGGGAACCCATACTATGACCAATAAGCATACTATATACTCGATTTATGTCACAAATAGTACGGTTAGTGCGGTTTTCTGTATTTCTGTACATTTAATGAACCTTTATTTAACTAGGCAAGTCGGTTAAGAACAAATTCTTATTTACAATGATGGCCTACTTGTAAAGCCCCTCCGACCAAACCTTCCCGTAACCCGGATGACGCTGGGCCAATTGGGCGCCGCCCTATGGGACTCCCAATCACGTCCGGTTCTGGTACAGCCCGGGATCGAAGCTGGGTCTGTAGTGACACCTCTAGCACTGCGAGTTAGTATGAGTATTTAAACACAGATCTGGATTGTACAATATTTGCACGTTATTTTTTTTAAAATTCTTCAAGCTCTGTCAAGTTGGCTGTTGATCATTGGTAGACAGCCGTGCTCTGTCAAGTTGGCTGTTGATCATTGGTAGACAGCCGTGCTCTGTCAAGTTGGCTGTTGATCATTGGTAGACAGCCGTGTTCAACTACAACGTTGTTGATCCGGTCCTCAGTTTTCTACTGTCACAGCCACTATTTCACACAACGGGAAGTTCCATGCAATTGATTGTTGACTTGTTTAAGCACATTTTTACTCCTCAACTTTTTAGGAACTAAACTGAGGATGTGTCTTAAATAGCACCCTGTTCCCTATGTGTCCTGGTCTAATGGAGTGCCACTTCTGTTCCTTTCCTTCATCTAGTCCTCAGCTTCTGTCCAAACTCCTTGATGGTGCCGTTCTGTCAGCTGAGCGAGAGAGAGAGAGAGAGAGAGAGAGAGAGAGAGAGAGAGAGAGAGAGAGAGAGAGAGAGAGAGAGAGAGAGAGAGAGAGAGAGAGAGAGAGAGAGAGAGAGAGAGAGAGAGAGAGAGAGAGAGAGAGAGAGAGAGAGAGAGAGAGAGAGAGAGAGAGAGAGAGAGAGAGAGAGAGAGAGAGAGAGAGAGAGATGAAAACACCTTGGTTAAACAATACAGGATAATAACAACGTATAGTAACATGGTCCTATTGTCAGAGAGGTAAACCAATCTCTCATCAATGCCTCAATGTGTTTTTCAAACTGAGAAAAGTCGACATGTTAAAATGGTCTGATGTGGTCTGATCTTTGTGTCCATGCGTGCATGTGTGTGTGTGTGTGTGTGTACTGTACCTGCGTTGGTTGTTTCCTTGGAGGACTCCTGAGAAGACCGGACATGTTGGTTGTTTCCTTGGAGGACTCCTGAGAAGACCGGACATGTTGGTTGTTTCCTTGGAGGACTCCTGAGAAGACTGGACATGTTGGTAGTTTCCTTGGAGGACTCCTGAGAAGACCGGACATGTTGGTTGTTTCCTTGGAGGACTCCTGAGAAGACTGGACATGTTGGTAGTTTCCTTGGAGGACTCCTGAGAAGACCGGACATGTTGGTTGTTTCCTTGGAGGACTCCTGAGAAGCCTGGACATGTTAGTTGTTTCCTTGGAGGACTCCTGAGAAGACCGGACATGTTGGTAGTTTCCTTGGAGGACTCCTGAGAAGACCGGACATGTTGGTAGTTTCCTTGGAGGACTCCTGAGAAGACTGGACATGTTGGTAGTTTCCTTGGAGGACTCCTGAGAAGACCGGACATGTTAGTTGTTTCCTTGGAGGACTCCTGAGAAGACTGGACATGTTGGTAGTTTCCTTGGAGGACTCCTGAGAAGACCGGACATGTTAGTTGTTTCCTTGGAGGACTCCTGAGAAGACCGGACATGTTGGTAGTTTCCTTGGAGGACTCCTGAGAAGACTGGACATGTTGGTTGTTTCCTTGGAGGACTCCTGAGAAGACTGGACATGTTGGTTGTTTCCTTGGAGGACTCCTGAGAAGACTGGACATGTTGGTTGTTTCCTTGGAGGACTCCTGAGAAGCCTGGACAACAACACATTAACTATGTAGTAGACCCATGCCGCTGTTATGACAATGTTATGACAGGTTATGACACGTTATGTCAGCTGTCATATCATGGTTTATGCTACAAATAGTGTTACCCAACATTCTCCTTCAACAAGACTGAAGATTAGCTAGGGGCTTAGTGAAATAATTATAATTCTTTCCACTCAAAATAGATTTTCACAGACTGCTGTATCAATTAGGATTTTCTGGCTCAGGAGAAATTATATACAAAATCAATGGAGGCCAACTTCACAGATTAAAAGAATGATGATTTCAACACTTTATAAAGCAATTATAATGTAACATTCACTGACTTGAGACACAGATAATGAACTTTACAGGTAGGGTTATGGATATTATCCAAGCTGTTGAACTTTACAGGTAGGGTTATGGATATTTTCCAAGCTGTTGAACTTTACAGGTAGGGTCATGGATATTATCCAAGCTGTTGAACTTTACAGGTGGGGTCATGGATATTATCCAAGCTGTTGAACTTTACAGGTGGGGTCATGGATATTATCCAAGCTGTTGAACTTTACAGGTAGGGTCATGGATATTATCCAAGCTGTTGAACTTTACAGGTAGGGCTATGGATATTGTCCAAGCTGTTGAACTTTACAGGTAGGGTTATGGATATTCTCCAAGCTGTTGAACTTTACAGGTAGGGTTATGGAGTGAGCACTATTTCCAGGGTGCAGACCATGGGTTTTTGTTTTGAATGATCCTCCAGTTTAAAACATCAACTAAAAACATCAAGCAAATAACGAGGTGGGTGTGCAATGGTAATTATCTAATTAGTAATTATCTAATTGTAATTATCTAATTAGTAATTATCTAATTGTAATTATCTAATTAGTAATTATCTAATTGTAAGTATCTAACTGGTAAGTATCTAATTGTAATTATCTAATTAGTAATTATCTAATTGTAAGTATCTAACTGGTAAGTATCTAATTGTAATTATCTAATTGGTAATTATCTAATTGTAAGTATCTAACTGGTAAGTATCTAATTGTAATTATCTAATTGGTAATTATCTAATTGTAAGTATCTAACTGGTAAGTATCTAATTGTAATTATCTAATTGGTAATTATCGAATTATCGAATTAGTAATGATCTAATTGGTAATGATCTAATTGGTAATGATCTAATTGGTAACGATCTAATTGTAATTGTCTAATTGGCAATTATCTCGTTGCATGCACAGCAGAATTAGTTGACATCTCTTCTACATGGATACTACTAAAGTTAAGTTCTCTAGCACTACAATGTAGGTCTAACGCAGCTAACAGTTCCACGCAGCTAACAATCTCTGTGGTTTCTATCTCTGTTTCTGGTCCTCTGTCCACCGTCTCTGTGGTTTCTATCTCTGTCTCTGGTCCTCTGTCCACCGTCTCTGTGGTTTCTATCTCTGTCTCTGGTCCTCTGTCCACCGTCTCTGTGGTTTCTATCTCTGTCTCTCTGGTCCTCTGTCCACCGTCTCTGTGGTTTCTATCTCTGTCTCTCTGGTCCTCTGTCCACCGTCTCTGTGGTTTCTATCTCTGTCTCTGGTCCTCTGTCCACCGTCTCTGTGGTTTCTATCTCTGTCTCTGGTCCTCTGTCCACCGTCTCTGTGGTTTCTATCTCTGTCTCTCTGGTCCTCTGTCCCCCGTCTCTGTGGTTTCTATCTCTGTCTCTCTGGTCCTCTGTCCACCGTCTCTGTGGTTTCTATCTCTGTCTCTGGTCCTCTGTCCACCGTCTCTGTGGTTTCTATCTCTGTCTCTCTGGTCCTCTGTCCACCGTCTCTGTGGTTTCTATCTCTGTCTCTCTGGTCCTCTGTCCACCGTCTCTGTGGTTTCTATCTCTGTCTCTGGTCCTCTGTCCACCGTCTCTGTGGTTTCTATCTCTGTCTCTCTGGTCCTCTGTCCCCCATCTCTGTGGTTTCTATCTCTGTCTCTCTGGTCCTCTGTCCCCTGTCTCCTTGGAGGCGCTGGTCCTCTGTCCCCCGTCTCTGTGGTTTCTATCTCTGTCTCTCTGGTCCCCTGTCCCCTGTCTCCTCGGAGGCACTGGTCCTCTGGTTCTGGTCCGAACAGCAGCAGTGGTACAGTAGAGCGGGTTAGAGACGGGCAAGTACAGAGAGCAGTGGTGCAGAGAGGGGGTGTTTAATGCTCTCTGTTAGTGGCCTGGGGCTACTGGACGTTCCAGCTGGATTAACCAGACTAAACCTCAGCACAGCCTAGATTACACAGACATCTCAGCTATAACAGGGCCCACCTCAGCAGATTCTGTCTTCACAGAGGCACAGACACCATGCAGAGAGAGAGAGAGAGAGAGACTGATTTTTTATTTATTTTTTACCTTTATTTTACTAGACGGCCTAGGAACAGTGGGTTAACTGCCTGTTCAGGGGCAGAACGGCAGATTTGTACCTTGTCAGCTCAGGGATTTGAACTTGCCACCTTTCGGTTACTAGTCCAACACTAGGCTACCCTGCTACAGACGGACAAACAGACAGACAGACAGACAGGCAGAGGGCGTGTGTGTGTGTGTTTCAGAGGTCTGTGGTAAACCTCCTGGTTTGAACATTGACATTCTAATAACCAACCAACACTTGGTTTCGTTTTTTTTATTGACAGAAGTTATGTTAGTTTGTCTGCTTTGACACGTAAACCTTTATATTTGACAAGTCCTGCACTGTAAAGCACATGTTGATCTGACAACCGTCAAGACGTAATATACTCGACTTTAACTTGTTAAAACCTTCAGTACACACACAAACACACACACACACACACACACACAAACACACAAACATGTAGTTTGTCCATTTTCTAACAGACAGTTCCACCGGGAATGATTTCACAAGCAACTATAAAGATACAATGTATAAAACTCTCACTTGAAAAAAAACATTAAATAAATAAAAAAAATTGCTTCCAAAAGTAAATTGAAAGAAACCCCACAAAACAGGCATTGTACACACTTATAGAATATTATTGGTAGTAGTCGTATCTGTTCGCAACCGTATGTATTACTTTCTTACGCTCTCAACGTAGTTATTGGAAGATGGGAAATAAGACACCTATTATTATCATTTATAAATACAGAAAACACACAAACAGGTCACAAAGAGGTCACAAAGCATAGAAATAGAGTCCAATCGTGAATAGGGGAGGCCTGTTCTATGGATTGTATTTCTATGGTCACAAAGCCAAGACTTGGTCCCGTGGGGGGTCTCGTTCCATTGGGAGGGAATCAAGGAAACGAGACTCGAGACCTGCTGGCGTCTTCTACATTTCAAGAAACAACTTACACGACCCAACACATTACAGAAGTAACATGACATTTACAATATAGCATCGATTATCATAAAAGGTTCATCTTGAAGAAGACGGAAGAACATTTTTCTCAGATGGAATGCTTGTTTGTTGGGTTTTTTTTTTTGTACTTTTTTGCAACAGGATTAGATTTGTATTATTGTGGTACTTTCGGCGCTTGTCCTTCTTGTTGTAATAAATTGTGCTGCTGGTTGAATGGAGATTTGGAATGATGGTGTTATGCGTCTTGTTCGTAGTCCTGGCCCTGCTCCTTGGAGAGAAGAGAGAGAGAGACAGAGCTCAGAGAGGGAGACAGTATTTAAATAGAGAGAGAGAGACAGAGCTCAGAGAGGGAGACAGTATTTAAATAGAGAGAGAGACAGAACGCCTAGCAACACAACACCTAGCAACACAACACCTAGCAACCTCCTCAAGATCTTCAGATCTCTTGACCGGAGCCAGGTTCGAGTCCTGGTCGCCCCCGTAATTCGATACAATATCTGCTTCACTCCAGTTTCAATACTTCAGGTTATCCACCAGAGGGCAGCACTAGCTAACATAAACTATAAGAAGCAGCTCCAAGGACACAGTTAGAGACAGCCATATTAGTAGCCATATTAGTAGTAACAGACACTGGTACTCCTATAATGATGCCTTGAAGTAATTTATCTAACTGTGGGACACCTATTCCATCCACATCCTCACTGTGACTACTGTATGTACGTGGAGCAGAGGTGGGCGATTCCAGTCGTCGAGGGTCCTGATTGGCGTCACGCTTTTTCTCCATCCCAGTCAGGTGTGTTAGATGAGGCTTGGGGCAAAACTGTGACACCAAACAGGCCCCCCGAGGACAGGAGTCGCCCACCCCTCAGGCAGATCAGCCGTACAGAAAGGCTCTATGTTGTTTACAGCAACGCAGGGAATCCTCTGACACTACCCATAATGCATTGCAACTCTGACGTCATCACCACCACACCCCGTTCAGCTAGAGCTAGCACGCTGCTTTAAGATGGGGGATGGTGGAGGGAGAGAGAGAGAGAGAGAGAGAGAGAGAGAGAGAGAGAGAGAGAGAGAGAGAGAGAGAGAGAGAGAGAGAGAGAGAGAGAGAGAGAGAGAGAGAGAGAGAGAGAGAGAGGGAGAGAGAGAGATGTGGAGACGGAGGAGAAGGGGGAGGAGGCGAGAGCAATGGGGGGATGGTGGAGGGTGAGAGAGAGAGAGAGATGGAGGAGGGAGAGACAAGGATGGAGATAAAGAATGAGCTGTAAAATGGAGAAATAGAGAGAGATGAGGAAGGATGAGGGAGGATGAGGAGGGATAGGGAGGAATACGGACATTCCTCCCTATCCTTCACGATATGAGGTTTCACAATGTAATATTACAGGAGTCATTTGCGTTAAACAGAAGGGAGTTTCATGAGGTATTTTTTTCTGTAATTGATTTGGATGATAAAATATGTATGTAGGGCAGAAGAACATCACAGTTAATAAACCACTTAATTGGTTCTGAACCGTTCGTTTAAGATTACTCCATTGAGATTCTTTGATTTGTCATTGGTTCCCTGCTGATTCTCAGGTTCCAGATGAATCGATTGGGTACTCTGTGTTTTGCCCTTGAGCAATGAATCCATTCAGTACAGTTTGTTTTGCCCTTGAGAGCTGCCATCCCAAAATAACCATCTGTCTCAGCCTCTGACACACACACACACACACACACACACACACACACACACACACACACACACACACACACACACACACACACACACACACAATATTGGAGGGTTGTTCCCTCCTGTCTATCTGGAGTGTGCAAAGCCGTCATCAAGGCAAAGGGTGGCAACTTCGAAGAATCTCAAATTTAAAATATATTTTGAATTGTTTAACACTTTTTTGGTTACTACATGATTCCATATGTGTTATTTCATAGTTTTGTTTTCACTATTATTCTACAATGTAGAAAATAGTAAAAATAAAGAAAAACCCTGGAATGAATAACTTAGGTCGAAACTTTTGACTGGTACTGTATACAAAAAATTTAAATGTCTTTCACGTCTAACCCTATTAAGAGAGACCAACAGAGTTCTACTGTTTAGTTTCCCCGGTACAATAGAAACAAATGGAATAGTCCCAAAAGTGCAACACCCTAAGATAAACCAAGTGCAAGTATTTTACACGTATTTGACCTAGTCCTAATGTGTGTGTGTGTGTGTGTGTGTGTGTGTGTGTGTGTGTGTGTGTGTGTGTGTGTGTGTGTGTGTGTGTGTGTGTGTGTGTGTGTGTGTGTAGTTGGATTCGTTGTTGGAAAAAGTAGTGTATTCCATATTACGCATTGCATAAACCGTTTTGTTTGACTGTCGGAGGGACGGAAGACGAGCCATGTGCACTCTACCAAAGATAGGCACTATATACAGTGAGGGAAAAAAGTATTTGATCCCCTGCTGATGTTGTACGTTTGCCCACTGACAAAGAAATTATCAATCTATAATTTGAGTGGTAGGTTTATTTGAACAGTGAGAGAAAGAATAACAACAAAAAAATCCAGAAAAACACATGTGAAAAATGTTATAAATTGATTTGCATTTTAATGAGGGAAATAAGTATTTGACCCCTCTGCAAAACATGACTTAGTACTTGGTGGCAAAACCCTTGTTGGCAATCACAGAGGTCAGACGTTTCTTGTAGTTGGCCACCAGGTTTGCACACATCTCAAGAGGGATTTTGTCCTACTCCTCTTTGCAGATCTTCTCCAAGTCATTAAGGTTTCGAGGCTGACGTTTGGCAACTCGAACCTTCAGCTCCCTCCACAGATTTTATATGGCATTAAGGTCTGGAGACTGGCTAGGCCACTCCAGGACCTTAATGTGCTTCTTCTTGAGCCACTCCTTTGTTGCCTTGGCCGTGTGTTTTGGGTCATTGTCATGCTGGAATACCCATCCACGACCCATTTTCAATGCCCTAGCTGAGGGAAGGAGGTTCTCACCCAAGATTTGACGGTACATGGCCCCGTCAATCGTCCCTTTGATGCTTGGTGAAGTTGTCCTGTCCCCTTAGTAGAAAAACACCCCCAAAGCATAATGTTTCCACCTCCATGTTTGACGGTGGGGATGGTGTTCTTGGGGTCATAGGCAGCATTCCTCCTCCTCCAAACACGGCGAGTTGAGTTGATGCCAAAGAGCTCCATTTTGGTCTCATCTGACCACAACACTTTCACCCAGTTGTCCTCTGAATCATTCAGATGTTCATTGGCAAACTTCAGACGGGCATGTATATGTGCTTTCTTGAGCAGGGGGACCTTGAGGGCGCTGCAGGATTTCAGTTCTTCACGACGTAGTGTGTCACTGATCATGATTCATGAAACGAAAAGCCCGTCTCTATACAACGTGTTGTGATAATGGATCGTCTGTACGAATAGGCCTTTTGCTATCACAGAAGCAACCGATGGCAAAAGGTCAAGAGGCGAGCCGTCTTTCCATTTTTTTTATATGGACGGCTGTCATCGCATTCTCCAAACAGCTTTTTCTCCGCTCACCTGATGACTAAATGAGGACACAAGTGGAGATTGGATCACGGAAACACAGAGCCTGGAAAATATATTTTTTTCTGAAAGTAGCGGGCACCTTACTAGAAAAAGTAACAGCAATAATATGATGATATTCAAAGGCAGTAACGCGTTATAATACTCCGTTACGCATAAAAGTTATATTGTTATCTGACTCTATGTGTGTGTGTATATACACGTGAGTTAGAGCTCTGCTTACCTGACCCAAGCCCGACAGGGCCCAGATATTATACATCGGGTTAGGGCTCTGCTTACCCGACCCAAGCCCGACAGGGCCCAGATATTATACATCAGGTTAGGGCTCTGCTTACCCGACCCAAGCCCAACAGGGCCCAGATATTATACATCAGGTTGGGGCTCTGCTTACCTGACTCAAGCCCGACAGGGCCCAGATATTATACATCAGGTTAGGGCTCTGCTTACCTGACCCAAGCCCGACAGGGGCCAGATATTATACATCAGGTTAGGGCTCTGCTTACTTGACCCAAGTCCGACAGGGCCCAGATATTATACATCAGGTTAGGGCTCTGCTTACTTGACCCAAGCCCGACAGGGCCCAGATATTATACATCAGGTTAGGGCTCTGCTTACTTGACCCAAGCCCGACAGGGCCCAGATATTATACATCAGGTTAGGGCTCTGCTTACCTGACCCAAGCCCGACAGGGCCCAGATATTATACATCAGGTTGGGGCTCTGCTTACCTGACCCAAGCCCGACAGGGCCCAGATATTATACATCAGGTTGGGGCTCTGCTTACCTGACCCAAGCCCGACAGGGCCCAGATATTATACATCAGGTTGGGGCTCGGGTATCACTAAATTCATCACTAACATTTTGAAGCTCATTTTTTTGTGCTCCGCTGCTTTGTACAGCCAAATCTGTTCTGGCTCACAGAAAATAATCATGTTCCTTGATTTTAGAGTGATGAAAAGTAGCTTAGAGCTCACTGCTCTCTCACTGTTCTCTCACTGCCCCCCTTATGTCTCTTCATTGAGCAGCCCAAGGGGAGCCGTTGCTATGGATACTCACAGACTTAGAGCGCCATGAGCAGAGTGCACACAGAGCGAGCTGAGCGCAGGGAGCGAGTGGATTTACTAAAATATTTTCGGGTTTTGGGCAGGGCCGGGGCCTTAAAATTGGCAGAAGCAATCGCGCCAGGGTAGTGCTCGGGCTTAAAATTCGTGGCTCTAGTGTGCGTGTGTGTGTGTGTGTGTGTGTGTGTGTGTGTATGTGTGTGTGTGTGTGTTCCTCTTACCTGCTGGTTCTCATCATATGTCTCTCCCTCCTGCTGATCTTCCTGTGGCTCTCCTTCCATGGCCTCCTGCCCATACTCCTCAGGCTGTGAATACACACACACACACACACACACACACACGCACGCACGCACACACACACACACACACACACACACACGCGCACACACACACACACACACACACACACAATTGTAAAACAAAACGAACACACGTCCTATTTCACCACAACACTACTTTTCATTTTACAAAAATGTAAATAAAATCAAGTGTTAGTGAACTGTTAGGGAGAGATAGTCCAGTACAGTAGGCAAGAAATACTGTGTAAGTACTTTGTGCACTTGCTGATAATGGGATAATACAGACTACAAAGGGAAGCACAGCCGCGAGCTGCCCAGTGACACGAGCCGACCAGACAAACTAATTAACTTCCATGCTCGCTTCGAGGCAAGCAACACTGAAGCATGCATGAGAGCACCAGCTGTTCCGGACGACTGTGTGATCACGCTCTCCCAGCCGACGCGAGTGAGACCTTTAAACAGGTCAACATTCACAAGGCCGCTGGGCCAGACGGATTACCAGGACGTGTACTCCGAGCATGAGCTGACCAACTGGCAAGTGTCTTCACTGACATTTTCAACCTCTCCCTGACCGAGTCTGTAATAATACTAACATATTTCAAGCAGACCACCATATTTAGGCAGGTTACCAAGAACACCCAGGTAACCTGCCTAAATGACTACTGACCCATAGCACTCATGTCTGTAGCCATGAAGTGCTTTGAAAGACTGGTCATGGCAAACATGAACTCCATCCCTCCCAGACACTCTAGACCCACTCCAATATTGCAAACCGCCCCAACAGATCCATAGACGATGCAATCTCAATTGCACTCCACACTGCCCTCACCCACCTAGATACAGGGTGGTAGTCATTGTGCCGGGTAGCCTTAGAGTTCTTGGGAACAGGAATGATGGTGGTCAGCTTGAGATGTGCGGATTACAGACTGGGACAAGGAGATGACCGTGAATATGCCTGCTAGGTGTTCTGTGCATGCTGAGAACTCGCTCTGAGAACTCGCCCTGAAATACTGTCCGGCCCTGCGGCCTTACGAGTGTTGACCTGGTTACAAACTTTACTGATATTGGAGACCCAGTCCCTTGTGTCAGCAGGGGGGGCCTTGTGTATGGCTTGTGTTGTTTGTGTCGAACCGTGCATAAAATGCATTGAGTTCTTGTTGGACAGATCACGGCTGGGTCTTCCTTTGTAATCCGTAACAGACTATAGGCCCTCTGCCACATGCGTCGAGCATCACAGCCTGTGTAATAGGATTCCACCTTGTTCCTATATTCTCGTTTTTCTCGTTTTTCTCGTCTATATAAGGTCCCACAGTTGACAGTGCATGTCAGAGCAGAAACTATACCATGAAGTCCAAGGAACTGGCCCTAGATCTCTGAGATATAATTGTGACGAGGCCTATATCTGGGGAAGGGTATAAAACAATGTCTAGAGTGTTGAAAGTTTCCAAGAGCACAGTGGTCTCCATCATTGGGAAATTGAAAAAATATGGAACTACCCAGACTCTGCCTAGAGCTGACCGTCCAACCAAACTGAGCAACCAGGCAAGAAGGACCTTGGTCAGGGAAGTGACCAAGAACCCACTGACCACACTGACAGAACACCAGAATTGAAAATCTGTGGAAAGACTTGAAGATTGCTGTTCACTGCCACTCCCCATCTAATTTAACAGAGCTTGAGAAAATCTGCAAGGAAAAATAGGAGAAAATCCCCAAATCCAGATGTGCAAATACAGACATACCCAAGGCGACTCAAACCTGTAATCACAGGTGCTTCTACAAAGTTTTGACTTGGTGGTGTGAAAACTTATGTAAATAAGATATTTTTGTATTTAATTTGCAAAAAAATCTAAAAACATTATGGGGTATTGTATGTAGGTGGGTAATATTTTATATATATATATATATATATATATATATACACACATTTTGAATTCAGGCTGTAACAACATTGTGGAATAAGTCAAGAGGTATCAGTACTTTCGGAAGCAGTCACGATAACAGATGAAAACTCTCTCGGGCAGTAGATGGGTCGACATTTGACCACTAGGTATTCCAAGACGGCTGAACAATGTATTGAGTCTTCCACTACGCTAGAGTAAGCACAACATGTTCTGTTAATGAAGAGGCATACCCCTCCCCTTCTAGATTTTCTTCAATCAAATCTCCTGTCTGCTTGGTGAATGGAAAATCCATCGCGTTGGATAGCCATGGGAGGGTGTCTTGTCCCAAAACAATGTTTCAGAATCGCTGATAACACTACAGTTATGAGAGTCCCGTTGATAACAAATCCACGATCAGAGGTCATCCATCTCATTATCAAGAGACTATACATCGGCCAATAGAATGGAGGGAAGAGGAGGCCCCACCTCTCCTACCTTTTTTTTCGCAGACGTTTCCTCTTGGATAGCCCAAAAAATTGGGTCGGGAATTATACAAAGAGCCCAGGGCAGATGAGTCGGTTGAAGTTGAATCCGGAATTGAGGTTAGTAAACTGCCAATCTGATGTTCAATAGTTATTGTCGATCATAAGAAATGACAGGGGATACATTTGCTGCAAGAAAAGATGAACGCCAAAAGAATCCCAAAATAGCTAAGTTGGGTCGGAGCTTGCAAGACAGCAGACATACAGTACCGCGCCATTGCTAATAGATCATATCGTTCAAGAGAAAATTGCCAAATTAATGAAAAAAAGAACAATGAGATTATTTATTATTCACTCTATTTTACTTAATGGACCCTAGACTCAATGGGGTCTTAATGGACCCTAGACTCAATGGGGTCTTAATGGACCCTATACTCAATGGGGTCTTAATGGACCCTAGACTCTATGGGGATCTTAATGGACCCTAGACTCAATGGGGTCTTAATGGACCCTAGACTCAATGGGGTCTTAATGGACCCTAGACTCAATGGGGTCTTAATGGACCCTAGACTCAATGGGGTCTTAATGGACCCTAGACTCTATGGGGTCTTAATGGACCCTAGACTCTATGGGGTCTTAATGGACCCTAGACTCAATGGGGTCTTAATGGACCCTAGACTCTATGGGGTCTTAATGGACCCTAGACTCAATGGGGTCTTAATGGACCCTAGACTCAATGGGGTCTTAATGGACCCTAGACTCTATGGGGTCTTAATGGACCCTAGACTCTATAAGGGGCTTAATGGACCCTAGACTCTATAGGGGACTTAATGGACCCTAGACTCTATGGGGGTGTTAATGGACCCTAGACTCTATGGGGGGTCTTAATGGACCCTAGACTCTATGGGGGACTTAATGGACCCTAGACTCTATGGGGGACTTAATGGACCCTAGACTCTATAGGGGACCTAATGGACCCTAGACTCTATGGGGGACTTAATGGACCCTAGACTCTATGGGGGTGTTAATGGACCCTAGACTCTATGGGGGGTCTTAATGGACCCTAGACTCTATGGGGTCTTAATGGTCCCTAGACTCTATAGGGGACCTAATGGACCCTAGACTCTATAGGGGACTTAATGGACCCTAGACTCTATGGGGGTGTTAATGGACCCTAGACTCTATGGGGGGTCTTAGTGAACCCTAGACTCTATGGGGAAATTCTGACCTGAGTTAATCGCGCTTAAATGGAACTTAGTTTTATTGCACTTTTCTCTCTGTGCGTATTCTGACCTTAAACTTGAGAATGTTCAGCATGGTGATAGTCTATAGGGATATAAGGGCTGGTGATAGTCTATAGTGATATAGGGGCTGGTGATAGTCTATAGTGATATAGGGCTGGTGATAGTCTATAGTGATATAGGGGCTGGTGATAGTCTATAGTGATATAGGGGCTGGTGATAGTCTATAGTGATATAGGGGCTGGTGATAGTCTATAGTGATATAGCGGCTGGTGATAGTCTATAGTGATATAGGGGCTGGTGATAGTCTATAGTGATATCGGGCTGGTGATAGTCTATAGTTATATAGGGGCTGGTGATAGTCTATAGTGATATCGAGCTGGTGATAGTCTATAGTGATATAGGGGCTGGTGATAGTCTATAGTGATATAGCGGCTGGTGATAGTCTATAGTGATATAGGGGCTGGTGATAGTCTATAGTGATATAGGGGCTGGTGATAGTCTATAGTGATATAGCGGCTGGTGATAGTCTATAGTGATATAGCGGCTGCTGATAGTATATAGTGATATAGGGGCTGGTGATAGTCTATAGTGATATAGGGGCTGGTGATAGTCTATAGTGATATAGGGGCTGCTGATAGTCTATAGTGGCTGGTGATGTGTGTCTGTGTGTGTGTTTTTGCTGTGTGTGCGTTTGCGGTGTGTGTGTGTTTGCATGTGTGTGTGTGTGTTTGAGGTGTATGTGTTTGCATGTGTGTGTGTTTGTGGTGTGTGTGTTTGCATGTGTGTGTGTGTTTGCGGTGTGTGTGTTTGCATGTGTGTGTGTGTTTGCGGTGTGTGTGTTTGCATGTGTGTGTGTGTTTGCGGTGTGTGTGTTTGCATGTGTGTGTGTGTGTGTGTGTGTGTGTGTGTGTGTGTGTGTGTGTGTGTGTGTGTGTGTGTTAGTCGTACGTTCATGTCAGATGGGAACTCGTCCTTCTTCCCCAGGCCGGTGGCAGCAGCGATATTCCCCATGGCTCCACCAGCAAGGTCCTTCGCTGCATCATCATCACACACACACACAGTATTAACACACACACACATTATTAACACACACACATTATTAATCACAAACACATTATTAATCACACATCAAACGCACACACACATTAACACACACACATACATGCACATTAACACACACACATACACGCACATTAACACACATGCACATACACATTATTGAGACACACACAGCACATTGTTCTCTAGTACACTAGTCTCTAAGGCGTTATATCTTTACCAGTCTAATCCTGTTTGGTTTGTTGTCCTAGTTTGACTCCAAGCCGTTTTATACTGTATCTTTACCAGTCTAATCCTGTTTGGTTTGTGCACCAGAAGCAGGTCACACTTGTTTTCTGATCCAGGTTAACTTGATTGAAACTTGGAAGAGATGAAGTATCTTGCTGTTGTGATACTGTAACACTGAACTGAAGACTTAACTGTAACGTCTGAACTGAATACTGTG
The DNA here is from genome assembly GCA_030435695.1 of Brachymystax lenok tsinlingensis. Lineage (NCBI taxonomy): Eukaryota > Metazoa > Chordata > Actinopteri > Salmoniformes > Salmonidae > Brachymystax > Brachymystax lenok. Next base: position 3,457,291 of record CM059789.1, read on the forward strand.
ATACTGTAACGTCTGAACTGAAGACTTAACAGTGCACTTACCCGAACCAACACCATCTTTGGCCTTGGTGCCTGAAAAGAGAGAAAAATACATATGTTACTACATTATCCCTCCATTATCACACATCATGTGTTTCTACATTAAAATGCTACATTATCTCTCCATTATCATACATTGTGTGTTTCTACATTAAAATACTACATTATATCCCTTCATTATCACACATCATGATTTTCTACATTAAAATGTTACATTATCCCTCCATTATCACACATCATGTGTTTCTACGTTAAAATGCTACATTATCCCTCCATTATCATACATCATGTGTTTCTACATTAAAATACTACATTATATCCCTTCATTATCATACATCATGTGTTTCTACATTAAAATGCTACATTATCCCTCCATTATCACACATCATGTGTTTCTACATTAAAATACCATATTATATCCCTTCATTATCACACATCATGTGTTACCACATAGAAATAGTACATTACCCCCACCATTATCATACATCATGTGTTTCTACATTGAAATGCTACATTATCCCTCCATTATCATACATCATGTGTTTCTACATTAAAATACTACATTATATCCCTTCATTATCATACATCATGTGTTTCTACATTAAAATGCTACATTATCCCTCCATTATCATACATCATGTGTTACCACATAGAAATGTTACATTATCCCTCCATTATCATACATCATGTGTTTCTACATTAAAATACTACATTATACCCCTCCATTATCATACATCATGTGTTTCTACATTAAAATGCTTCATTATCCCTGCATTATTATACATAATGTGTTAGCGCATAGAAATGCTACATTATCCCTCCATTATCATACATCATGTGTTACTACATTAAAATGCTTCATTATCCCTGCATTATTATACATAATGTGTTAGTGCATAGAAATGCTACATTTTCCCTCCATTATCATACATCATGTGTTACTACATTAAAATGCTACATTACCCCCACCATTATCAAACATCATGTTTTACTACCTTCCAATCCTACATTGCCATACATAATGATAATTATCACGCTCAATAGAGTTAATAGCATATGCCTCTTTACTACACATACAGTAAATGAGGCATTACCGTATAAACAAACCTCCAATGCCTTACTAGACAGACAGACAGACCAGTCAGTCAGAGACCAGACGGACAGACAGATGAGTGACGGTGCTCTAGTGACGAGGATGAGCTGAGCGAAGAGCACCCAGAACCGTGATGTAGAGAGAGAGAGAGTTTGGGTTAACTTCAGAGCTAGGAGCCATCAGAGCTAGGAGCCATCGTAGCTAGGAGCCATCAGAGCTAGGAGCCATCAGAGCTAGGAGCCATCAGAGCTAGGAGCCATCGTAGCTAGGAGCCATCGTAGCTAGGAGCCATCAGAGCAAGGAGCCATCAGAGCAAGGAGCCATCAGAGCAAGGAGCCATCAGAGCAAGGAGCCATCAGAGCTAGGAGCCATCAGAGCTAGGAGCCATCTGGAGTAAGGAGCCATCGTAGCTAGGAGCCATCAGAACTAGGAGCCATCAGAGCTAGGATTCATCAGAGCTAGGAGCCATCAAAGCTGGGAGCCATCAGAGCTAGGAGCCATCAGAGCTAGGAGCCATCAGAGCTAGGATTCATCAGAGCTAGGAGCCATCAGAGCAAGGAGCCATCAGAGCAAGGAGCCATCAGAGCAAGGATTCATCAGAGCTAGGAGCCATCGTAGCTAGGAGCCATCAGAGCTAGGAGCCATCAGAGCAAGGAGCCATCAGAGCAAGGATTCATCAGAGCTAGGAGCCATCGTAGCTAGGAGCCATCAGAGCTAGGAGCCATCAGAGCAAGGAGCCATCAGAGCAAGGAGCCATCTGGAGTAAGGTACAGTACGTTCATTCTCATTCTAGAGGTAGAAAATTGAGCAGTCTGTCTCATCCATCCATTCCACAATACATTATTTGGATGAAAAATTCAGACATGTATATGGAACTGTTTCAGAACGGCCCATATTTCTCTGGAGGGTGTTTACTAACATGGCTGCCATGGAATTACTGCATGTGATGTCATTTAGCATACTCTTTGATTGGTTGAAAACCACAATGACCAAACAATCTCCTTGGCTTCATGCCAAATGCCACCTTATTCCCTATAAAATGCACTACTTTTGAGCAGAGTCCTATGGGCCCTGGTCAAAAGTAGTGCACTAAATAGGGCATAGGGTGCCATTTGGGACAGATTTATCTAGGGTTTTGATAGGCCTCATTAAGTACAGGAACACCACAACCCCACCATCTATCTAAAGGGTTGTAAAGACCTCTAGCTCTGATCAGTCTCCCCCATCAGCCTGTCTACTGCCCTGTCAGAACTTCCCTTACTGTCCCCTGTCTATCTGCGGCCCTGTCATAACTTCCCTTACTGTCCCTTACTGTCTATCTGCTGCCCTGTGATAATATCCCTTACTGTCCCCTGGGGGCCACTAACAGAATTGGGTGAGGAAGGATAGCCTCTTCAAAAGAATAGCACCAGAGAGAGAGAGAGAGAGAGAGAGAGAGAGAGAGAGAGAGAGAGAGAGAGAGAGAGAGAGAGAGAGAGAGAGAGAGAGAGAGAGAGAGAGAGAGAGAGAGAGAGAGAGAGAGAGAGAGAGAGAGAGAGAGAGAGAGAGAGAGAGAGAGAGAGAGAGAGAGAGAGAGAGAGAGAGAGAGAGAGAGAGAGAGAGAGAGAGAGAGAGAGAGAGAGAGAGCTTTCATTGAAGCCTTATGCTGTGTGGACGGTCACAAAGACGAAGTGTACTCTAAATAGAAGTACTGGAAGCCGATATAATGAGGTGTACTATGGTTTTCTCATTCTACTTTGCTGTACGCTCTTGTCTTTCTGCTGGGAAGAAAAAAACGATAATGGCCACTCATCATGAAAGGCATGAAACTGAGGAGCGTTTGAATAATAGCTGAAGTAAGTAGCATTGAATAACATCCTTTTCTCAATTTCTGCAACCAGGAACAGCATGTTCAAATGTCTGTACTTTTAGGGTGGGTAGCTCCATTAGGATCTCCTTCCTTCCCTCTCCCTCCCCCTTCCCCTCCCCCTCCCCTCTCTTCCCCCCTTCCCCTCTCCTCCCCTCTCTAGGCAGTCTGCTAAGCTGGCTAGTCCGTCTACAGCAGCAGCTGTCAAAAGTGGTCTGTCGACCTGTCAACTTCTCTCTCACCCCGTCCTCCACCAATCACATTCTCGCCAATCCATCCTTCACTTTCGGTGATTATTAGCGAGCTGGACAACAGTCAAGAGACTGTATGAATGCATGTTCGATTTGGTTTTAGTCATTTTTAAGTGTAATGTTTTGGATGCCTCTCTGGGCCAGATTTGGACTCCCATGTTGGCCGGATGTTTGACACCACTGCAATAGATACATCTGTATCTGGGCTCCATTATGTTCATACTGTACTGTACATATCATCATGAACGTCAGACACACGTAGTCTATAAGTCTGTAGTATTCTCTATGCATGTCTCTGTTAGCAGCTCTATGAAGGAATATTCATACGCTCCAATGTTTTGGAAATACCTAAACTCTATACATGTATACCTGTATACTCTATATATACTGCAAGTAAAACCTATTCTATGCACATCTCTGTTAGCAGCTAATTAGTCTATATAGAAGGCAACATTAAGCCCTGTAATTGTCCCTCTGGTCCCCTGGAGACAGCTTCTCACTGTGTCCCTGACTCACAAGCTGTCACCATACAACACACCTAATACATTGACATAAGGCATGATGGCCTGCTGTCTTCAACCATAGCTCCCCCCTCCCATCTACCTCCCCCCTCTCCTCACCTCTTGTTCCAATTCCTCACCCCTCCTCCCTAACCCAGTACCTCCCCTCTACCCCTCTCCTCCATCCTCTCCCCCTCCTCCCTAACCCCTATCACCAGTACCTCCCCTCTACCTCTACCCCTCTCCTCCATCCTCTCTCCCCTCCTCCCTCCCTCCTCTCCCCTGCCCCATGCAGGTCAGGTTAGAGGACCTCTGGACCACTGCAGCCCAGGGTCCTGTTCAGTAGGTGGAAAAACGTTTTGAAATAGAGTAAAAACAAACACAGATTATAACTTTCCATTGCAAAACGTTTGCTACAATGTTCCCTACTGAACGCGACCCTGATTTTCTAAAGAAAGACAGGAAGATACAGGGCCTATATAATGTCTGCCACCCGCTTGAACTTCTTTCAACATTTTGTTGCATTACGAAGTGGGATTGACAGAGATTTAATTGTCATTTTTGGTCATTGATCTAAGACAAAAATACTCTATAGCGTCAAAGTGAAAATACAATTAAACACATTTTTACAAATTAAATTACTGATATATAGCCTAAATTAGTTGAGAAGTAAAATGTGGCTTAACTAATCACATCATAAGTTATATGGACTCACTTTGTGTGAAATAATAGGGGTTGACATGATTTTTGAATGCCCATTTTCCTCTGTCCCCCCATATATACAACATCTGTACTGTTGCCATGTTGGTTAAGGGCTTGTAATAAGCATTTCACGGTAAGGTCTACACTTGTTGTATTTGGCGCATGTGACAAATACAGTTTGATTTGATTTGTACGATCCCGCAGTCAAGTCTTGAATTTCAACCACAGATTTCAACAACAAAGACCAGGGAGATTTTCAAAAGCCTCATAATGAAAGGGCAGTGATTGGTAGCTGGGTAACAATAACAAATGAGACACTGAATATCTCTTTAAGCACAGTCAGGTTAATAATTATGCTGTGGATGATGTATTCCATTGCCTTCGGAAAGTATTCAGACCACTTGACTTTTAACACATTTTGTTATTTTTCCACAACCTTATTCTAAAATGGATTAAATAAATCTAAAAATCTCAGCAATCAACACACAATAAAACATAATGACAAAGCAAAAACTGTTTTTTTGATTTTTTTTGCAAATGTATTACAAATTAAAAACATAAATAACTTATTTTACAGAAGTATTCAGACCCTTTGCTACGAGACTCGAAATTGAGCTCAGGTGCATCCTGTTTCCATTGATCCTCCTTGAGATGTTTCTACAACTTAATTGGAGTCCACCTGTGGAAAATTCAATTGATTGGATATGATTTGGAAAAGCACACACCTGTCTATATAAAGGTCCCACAGTTGACAGTGCATGTCAGAGCAAAAACCAAGCCATGAGGGCAAAATAATTGTCCGTTGAGCTCCGAGACAGGAATGTGTCAAGACACAGATCTGGGGAAGGGTACCAAAACATTTCTGCAGCATTGAAGGTCCCCAAGAACACAGTGGTCTCCGTTATTGTTAAATGTAAGAAGTTTGGAACCACCAAGACTCTTCCTAGAGCTGGCCGCCTGGTCAAACTGAGCAATCGGGGGGGAGAAGGGCCTTGGTCAGGGGAGATGACTAGTCAGGATCGAGGGAAAGATGAATGGAGAAAAGTACAGAGAGATCCTTGATGAAAACCTGCTCCAGAGTGCTCAGGACCTCAGACTGGGGTGAAGGTTCACCTTCCAACAGGACAATGACCCTAAGCACACAGCCAAGACAACGCAGGAGTGGCTTCGGGACAAGTCTCTGAATGTTCTTGAGTGGCCCAGCCAGAGCCCGAACTTGAACCCGATCGAACATCTCTGGAGAGACCTGAAAATAGCTGTACAGCGACTCTCCCCATCCAACCTGACAGAGCTTGAGAGGATCTGCAGAGAAGAATGGGAGAAACTCCCCAAATACAGGTGTGCCAAGCTTGTAGCGTCATACCCAAGAAGACTCGAGGCTGTAATCGCTGCCAAAGGTGCTTCAGCAAAGTACTGAGTAAAGGGTCTGAATACTTATGGAAATGTGATATTTCATTTTTTTTTATTTTTTTTTATACATTTGCAAACATTTTGAAAAACCAGCTTTTGCTGTGTCGTTATTGGGTATTGTGTGTAGATTGACAAGGGATTATTATAATTTTTTTATGCGATTTTAGAATAAGTCTGTAACGTAACAAAATGTGGAAAAAGTCAAGGGGTCTGAATACTTTCCCGAATGCCCTGTAAATCACCCAGGCACATCAAAGATGCAGGGGATCTTCTGAACTGAACTGTAGGACACGGTGGAAACTGTGATGTCACCATGAGGCCATTGGTGATTTTAAACTGAGGGTGGATTATCAGTGTTCTAGTGACTCCACAACAATGACCTCAATGACAGTGTGAAAAGAATAATTAAAGTATGCAACAAGGCACTAAAGTAATTCTGCAAAAAAAACACGGCAAAGATATATCCCTTTTTGGCCTAAATGCAAAGCCTTATGTTTGGGCCATATCCAACACAACACATCACCGAGTGTCTCCTTATTTTTCAAGCACGGTGGTGGCTGCATCGTGGTGTGGGTATGCTTGACATTGGCAAAGACTGGGGAGTTTTTCAGGATGAAAAAGAAACAAGACGTGGCTAAAGCACAGGCAAAATCCTAGAAGAAAACCTGCTTCAGTTTGCTTTACACCAGACACTGGGAGAGGAATTCACCTTTCGTCAGGACAATAACCTACAACACAAAGCCACATCTACACTGGAGTTGCTTACCAAGAAGACAGTGAATGTTCCTTAGTGGCCAAGTTACAGTTTTGACTTATATCTGATTGAAAATCTATGACAAGACTTGAACATTGCTGTCTAGCCATGATCCCAAAACACCCTTGACAGAGTTAGAAGAATAATTGGCAAATAAAAGAATAATGGGCAAATATTGCACAATACAGGTGTGCAAAGCTCTTATAAAGACTTTACCTAAGAAGACTCTCAGCTGTAATCGCTGCCAAAGCTCTTATAAAGACTTTACCTAAGAAGACTCTCAGCTGTAATCGCTGCCAAAGCTCTTATAAAGACTTTACCTAAGAAGACTCTCAGCTGTAATCGCTGCCAAAGCTCTTATAAAGACTTTACCTAAGAAGACTCTCAGCTGTAATCGCTGCCAAAGGTATTTCTAACATGTATTGTCTCAGGGAGGTGAATACTTATCTAATCAAGGTATATTACTGTTTTATTTTTCATTCATCTTTACAAATATTTGCATTTTTCTTCCATTTTTAAAATTACAGAGTATTTTGTGTAGATCGTTGACAAAAATAAAGTACAATTAAAACCATTTGAATCCCACTTTGTAACACAATAACATGTGAAGAAATCCAATGGAGGTGTAGACTTTCTACAGTCTTTAGAAAAAAGGGTCCCAAAAGGGTTCTTTGCAGAGGTTCTGAACCGTTTTGATCAGAAGAACCCTTTTGGAAGACAAGGGTTCTTTGTAAGACAAAAGGTTCCACCTAGAACCTTTAACATCATAAGAACCGTTTTTTGGAAGAAAGAGTTCTTTGACGGTTCTTTGGAAGGCTAGAAGGGTTCTACATAGAGCCAGCTATAATATTTCCCAGCATGCTCTATTGCAGGGATATTTTTCAGAATAGGTTGTTTTACTGTTATATCTGTGATTTTGATTGGCTGATTAATGTCATGCTACACAGAGACAGATAACAGTTTTATAAATTAATCTGTTAGTAATTGGATTTATTGCAAACGTTACTGTTTCCGTTTAAATAATTGAGGTAGTCTCAGTAGTCAATCTTCCCTACCCTGGCAGTCATTCTAAATGCATTTTGCGGGTGATTAACCATTCCACTTATTGGATATCATTACTCTGGCTGGATTCCAATAGGTATAACACATCACATCACAATCCAGCATAATTCAAATTTTAATAAAATGTAACCTTTCTTTAACTAGGCAAGTCAGTTATTTACAATGACGGCCTACACCGACCAAACCTGGATGATGCTGGGCCAATTGTGCACCGCCCTATGGGACTCCTAATCACGTCCGGTTATGATACAGCCTGGAATCAAACCAGGGTGTCTGTGGTGTAGTCTTTAGCACTGAGATGCAGTGCCTTAGACCGCTGCACCACTCGGGAGCCCAAATTCATAATGTGACTTGCCGGTCTGATGTGGCCTGTAAACCAGGAGTTTCCTAACACCACCGTGCTAGTGTATAACTAGGCCCTCAAAGAAAGGCCTTATGATATATGTAATGTATTGTCCTGAATAATTAAATGTTCAATACTAAAACGCCTGTTGGAACCCTTCGTAGAGGGTTCTAGGAAGAACCCTCCAAAGATAAAATGGTTCTTGGTAGAACCCTTCATAGAGGGACCTAGGCAGAACCATATATACAGGGGGTTCTTTGAAGAACCCTACATAGAGGATTTTTAGATAGAACCCTGTGCAAAGTGTTCTACCCAGCACCAAAAAAAGGGTTGGCCTATAGGGACAAACCAAAGAACCCTGGATGGTTCTACTTAGCGCCTTATTTTTTTCTAAGAGTGTATATGGCCAAAGTCACAATGACTTCCTCAGCTGGGACAGTATTATTCAGACACACACACCTCAGCAAACTATTCACTGTCATTCACAATATAGGAATCCCCTTGTGAAATATGATGTCAGTGCCTTCCTTATTGAATATATCTGTGAGCACATCGTGTTCATTTGCCAATGTGCATATTTTACCAGGACTTTATGCCCATATTATAATGCCCTGCATATAGCGTAGACAGCCACTGCCAACCTCCCCCTTCCATACATTTATAGTGCACAATCCACACTAGCCTACAGAATGAACCCATAGTAGCCTAAAATATGAACCCATAGTAGCCTACAGAAATAACCAATAGTAACCTACAGAATTAACCCATAGTAACCTACAAAATGAACCCATAGTAACCTACAGTATGAACCCATAGCAGCCTATAGAAAGAACAAATAGTAACCTACATAATGAACCCATAATAGCCTACAATATGAACCCATAGTAACCTACAACATGATCCCATAGTAACCTACAGAATGAACCCATAGTAACCTACAGAATGCACCCATAGCAGCCTATAGAAAGAACAAATAGTAACCTACATAATGAACCCATAATAGCCTACAACATGAACCCATAGTAACCTACAATATGAACCCATAATAGCCTACAGAATGAATCCATAGTAACCTACAGAATGGACCCATATTAACCTACAGAATGAACCCATAGTAACCTACAGAATGAACCCATAGTAACCTACAGAATGGACCTTTAGTAACTTATAGAATGAACCAATAGCAACCTACAGAATGAACCTATAGTAACCTACAGAATGAACCTATAGTAACCTACAGAATGGACCTATAGTAACTTATAGAATGAATACATAGTAACCTACAGAATGAACCCATAGTAACCTACAGAATGAACCTATAGTAACCTACAGAATGAACCTATAGTAACCTACAGAACGGACCTATAGTAACCTACAGAATGAACCTATAGTAACCTACAGAATGAACCTATAGTAACCTACAGAATGGACCTATAGTAACTTATAGAATGAATCCATAGTAACCTACAGAATGAACCCATAGTAACCTACAGAATGGACCTATAGTAACCTACAGAATGGACCTATAGTAACCTACAGAATGAACCTATAGTACAGTGAGGGAAAAAAAGTATTTGATCCCCTGCTGATTTTGTACGTTTTCCCACTGACAAAGAAAAGATCAGTCTATAATTTTAATGGTGGTTTTATTTGAACAGTGAGAGACAGAATAACAACAAAGAAATCCAGAAAAACGCATGTGAAAAATGTTATAAATTGATTTGCATTTTAATGAGGGAAATAAGTATTTGACCCCTCTCAATCAGAAAGATTTCTGCCTCCCAGGTGTCTTTTATACAGGTAACGAGCTGAGATTAGGAGCACACTCTTAAAGGGAGTGCTCCTAATCACAGTTTGTTACCTGTATAAAAGACACCTGTCCACAGAAGCAATCAATCAATCAGATTCCAAACTCTCCACCATGGCCAAGACCAAAAAGCTCTCCAAGGATGTCATGGACAAGATTGTAGACCTACACAAGGCTGGAATGGGCTACAAGACCATTGCCAAGCAGCTTGGTGAGAAGGTGACAACAGTTGGTGTGATTATTCGCAAATGGAAGAAACACAAAAGAACTGTCAATCTCTCTCGGCCTGGGGCTCCATGCAAGATCTCACCTCGTGGAGTTGCAATGATCATGAGAACGGTGAGGAATCAGCCCAGAACTACACGGGAGGATCTTGTCAATGATCTCAAGGCAGCTGGGACCTTAGTCACCAAGAAAATAATTGGTAACACACTACGCCGTGAAGGACTGAAATCCTGCAGCACCCGCAACGTCCCCCTGCTCAAGAAAGCACATATACATGCCCGTCTGAAGTTTGCCAATGAACATCTGAATGATTCAGAGGACATCTGGGTGAAAGTGTTGTGGTCAGATGAGATCAAAATGGAGCTCTTTGGCATCAACTCAACTCACCGTGTTTGGAGGAGGAGGAATGCTGCCTATGATGCCAAGAACACAATGCCCACCGTCAAACATGGAGGTGGAAACATTATGCTTTGGGGGTGTTTTTCTGCTAAGGGGACAGGACAACTTCACCGCATCAAAGGGACGATGGACGGGGCCATGTACCGTCAAATCTTGGGTGAGAACCTCCTTCCCTCAGCCAGGGCATTGAAAATGGGTCGTGGATGGGTATTCCAGCATGACAATGACCCAAAACACACGGCCAAGGCAACAAAGGAGTGGCTCAAGAAGAAGCACATTAAGGTCCTGGAGTGGCCTAGCCAGTCTCCAGACCTTAATCCCATAGAAAATCTGTGGAGGGAGCTGAAGGTTCGAGTTGCCAAACGTCAGCCTCGAAACCTTAATGATTTGGAGAAGATCTGCAAAGAGGAGTGGGACAAAATCCCTCCTGAAATGTGTGCTAACCTGGTGGCCAACTGAAAGAAACATTTGACCTCTGTGATTGCCAACAAGGGTTTTGCAGAGGGGTCAAATACTTATTTCCCTCATTAAAATGCTAATCAATTTATAACATTTTCACATGCGTTTTTCTGGATTTTTTTGTTGTTATTCTGTCTCTCACTGTTCAAATAAACCTACAATTAAAATTATAGACTGATCATTTCTTTGTCAGTGGGCAAATGTACAAAATCAGCAGGGGATCAAATACTTTTTTCCCCTCACTGTAACTTATAGAATGAATCCATAGTAACCTACAGAATGGACCTATAGTAACTTATAGAATGAATCCATAGTAACCTACAGAATGGACCTATAGTAACCTATAGAATGAATCCATAGTAACCTACAGAATGAACTTATAGTAACCTACAGAATGAACCCATAGTAACCTACAGAATAAACCTTTAGTAACCTACAGAACGAACCGATAGTAACCTACAGAATGAATCCATAGTAACCTACAGAATGGACCTATAGTAACCTACAGAATGAACCCATAGTAACCTACAGAATGAACCTATAGTAACCTACAGAATGGACCTATAGTAACCTTTAGTAACCTACAGAACGAACCGATAGTAACCTACAGAATGAATCCATAGTAACCTACAGAATGGACCTATAGTAACCTACAGAATGAACCCATAGTAACCTACAGAATGAACCTATAGTAACCTACAGAATGGACCTATAGTAACCTACAGAATGAATCCATAGTAACCTACAGAATGAACCTATAGTAACCTACAGAATGGACCTATAATAACTTATAGAATGAATCCATAGTAACCTACAGAATGAACCCATAGTAACCTACAGAATGAATCCATAGTAACCTTCAGTATGGACATATAGTAAATAACAGAATGAACCTACATGAACCTACAGAATGAACCCACAGTAACCTACAGAATGAACCTACAGTAACCTACAGAATGAACCTATAGTAACCTATAGAATGGATCCATAGCACAGACAAAAAGCAATGTAGGCATTGAGGGATCAATGATGCTTTCAGTACCACACACTTCAAAGAGAGGCCATGACATCCTATTAAAAAGGATGACAAAAAGACCCATCCCAATTCCAACCAATCACGGAAAAGTACATCGTCTCTGGACCTATAGCGCCGCTTTCCAGACGCGTTCTAAATGTCAGCGTTCTCAACTCTTATTGGTCGATGCAGCCGTCAAGCAATTTCTGCTGTACGTAACGCGCTCGCACGGCAGGCGCTCGTGATGTGCATGCATTAAATTGAAGCCATGGACGTCACAGGTACCGGATTATCCAATTCAGAGTGATTTGGGTCTGAAGGTCGGTCTTACCGATAAACATGGCGCCTTCCTTAGTCTTTTCCGCCGCCAGCGCAGCTCCCTCCTTGGTCTTCTCCGCTGCCATAGCCATGCCGTCTTTGGCTTTGGACAACCCCTTCATGAACACATCCATCTCGACCCTGGTCCTGGAGCTCTGGCGAGACGCAAAGGACCAAGAATCACTTTCCATGTAGTCTATTGTTAGCCTGTAGTCCTATACCGTAGTAATGTGGTAAGGCCTAGTACTAGTCACATGCTAACGGATAGCTACATCGGATAAATAAAACAACTGTCCGTAGACCTGAAACAGAGCGTTTTAATTATGTATGATGAATTATTTGTATTCGGTGGGGTCCTGGAGATCTGGAGAGAAGGGAATGGGATCCATTACAGCACTGATTGTCAGTAGCTTACCATGCATTATTATATACAGTTATGTGGTACTAGTTACATGATAATGAAAGACTGTTTGACGGATTGATTGCTCTGGAGAGAAATTAACCACGATTTAAAAAAAATACATATATATTTTACCTTTAATTAACTAGGCAAGTCAGTTAAGAACAAATTGTTATTTACCCATACGGCCTAGGAACAGTGGGTTAACTGCCTTGTTCTGGGGCAGAACGACAGATTGGATAGCCATACCGATAAAATAAGAACTGTCCATGGTGCTGAAAGAGCGCGTTTTAATGATGTATTCTGAATGAGTTTTATTCGGTATTTCTCGGTTATAGACTGTAGTTGATCGATTGGCAGATGAGGAGATGTTAATAGCTTTAACGCACATAACTAGCTTTCACTGTTTCCCCCTTTTCTCTTTCGGTTTTTTCTCCGTCTAATACCAGAGCTGTCACTTTGTGTCGACGCTTTTCATTGGTAGCGATGAAGGAAGAATTGGCGATTGAAGGAAGCAAGGCCTCCCCTTCCGTTTCACGGCAGGCTGCGATAGCCGATCCTCTGCCACAGACCAGTCATTATAGTAAAGGCCGTTCATTATTCTATTCGCACCTCCTCCCTTTCCCCTTTCTCCAATGGCGTGACATATCCAGAGAGAGCGCACAAATATTTACATGAAATGGTTAAATGTGCTCGCGGTCATTAATTATTACTCACTTGTAATATATACTGTTAAATGTCCGCCGGAGCCGAGGACAAGCCAGGAAGTTGAATTTGAAATAGCGCCTATCCGATGTACCTATAGGCTAGTTAATCAAGCGCATTACCTGTGATATATCCCAGCCCTACTGACTGCTATATGTGGGGGAAGGGGAGAGAAGAAACACCCTGATGCTCATCACGGGCACCAAGGACAAATATGACATAATTATTTATTTTTTTAATCAAAATACACGATTTAATCCATCATTTCTATGTGTTAAAATTATAATAATTATTAGGCTACTGTACCTTATAGGGAACGCCCATTCAGGAAATTATGTATGCTCAAATTTCTCATCAAATGCAACAATTGCTCTTTCGGCCTTTCATCAGGTTTCCATTTGACACTGATTGAATTCAACGAGTTGGTTATCTATAATGTACACGGATCAGTTACATAATAAACTAAAATATTTGTAGCCTTCAGTGATCCCCCACCCCTATAACAACGTACGGTTATAATGGCGATAGTTTTTTTTCCATACAACCTTCTACATGTTTTTCACTTTCTCTCGACGCCAGACACAAATGTTACAACAAACATCATGAAACCCTCTTACCTTTTTTTACAAATATTACTTCTTTCCTGAAGGTTCTATTGCCCAGTGGATTCAAATATCGCCTGAATGGGAGATGCTGCCCGTGACTGAGGTAGGTGGTAGGTGGGCCTTCCTCGGGATTGTCTGTCTGTCGACCAATAGGGAGCGGCCGATCACGTAGCCCCCTTTTCATTGATCGTTCCAACAGCACGACATCGACATCACTATCGTCATCGTCATCGTGACCATCAACAACATAGTCTTTACGCCTTTAAAATAGAAAACACATAACATAATTTGTTATTATTTTCATTCGTGTCGGACAGACACTTAGTAATAGTAGTATTAGCAGCAGCAGTGATAGTTTCAGCAGGCCTGCCAATTATAGGATTATTATCGATGTTCTGAAAATGTTCTCTAAATGAAAATGAGGGACTGACGGATTATACTATTATGTAGTTTATTTCATTTGTTCTGCACGTGTACGGAGTGAGGATGGGCAATTCTGTTCCGTGACCACGTGAAACGGAGAGAGGCCGATGGAGAGAACGAGAGAGAGAGAGAGAGAACGAGGGCGAGAAAGAGTGGAATCTCCCCTTTTCCCACATCAATTCCCCCTTTGGTCAGGAAGAGCGGTGTATTGATGACGTCAGGCCAACCAGCAGAAGTGAAAAGCTTCCAGGCAGTTCCCCAGCTGTGACTTTCAAACTATTGGACAAGTGAAGTATTGTAATGAGGCCTTCCATCAGCTGTTTCTATCTGCTAGTTTAACTACAGCAGCCAGAACTGCGCTGTCCATGGTTCTGCAAGATATTAAATGCTACTTACTCTAGGCTCGCAGGATGGTTCTTAATAAAATGTGTATTAATTAACTTCAGAGTGTTTCCTATCCAATAGTACTAATTATGTGCATATCCTATTTTCTGAGCCTGAGTGGCAGGCATTTTACTTTGGGCACGCCAGACTCTCCAAAACCGTCACCTCTGGTGCCGCTCCCTAAGAAGTTAATAGGGCGTTGGGTCACTACGAGCCGCCAGAACAGCTTCAATGCACATTGGCATAGATTCTACAAGTGTCTGGTATGATGGGATGTTAATTGCTTAATTAGGAACCACACCTGTGTGGAAGCACCTGCTTTTTCTTTTTGTATCCCTAATTTCCTCCAGAGTTTCCATTATTTAGTCAGGTACCTGTATAAGGGTTACTATTGCTGCTAAATAGCTCAAAGCTATGGGAGTCAGTAACACACCAATTAAACTACCCTCATTACAAGGGGTTTCCGTCATTAGCAAGTCGTTAGCAATGTTCCCCTCTAAGCTGCTGGCGCAGTAGCTCCGGGATTGCCGTGCACAGCGCACAGAGAGAAGCATGAGATTGATCTTCATCCAACTTTCTAGAGTTTTTCCCTGTTTAACACTATTGACTTTTTCCCTTTACTGTGGCAATTGTGATTGAATCAATGCAATATGAGCCGATTTCAATGCAACATACCCGAAACAAAAAAACTATGAAAGAAATGTTGCCGTAGGCAGAACGCGTCGGAGTATGATTATATTGCTCACGACTCAGCCCATACTCTACCACAGACCGGTGCGGCATAACCAATCAGTGCTGCAGTAAGCCCATATGCAAATATACCATTGCCATATATGGATCTGTGCCATTTACTTTGAACTGGACTGTGTTTACAGCATGAGCGGTTGTGAGTGGATGCGCTTGTTTTGAGGTTAAAGCAGGAGCTGCATGTAGCCACATGTGCAGATTTTGTTCCTATCCTTTGCTAGTTGAGTTATTAGCTCAGTTATAGATCATTTGTAGTCAACAATAGGGGAGGGGTTGCTTCCTACAGGAGCACAAAACGTGTACATTTCTAGAAAACTCTGAAAAGCGAGTCAGGTAAAGAGCTTTGTTTTGTCTTAAAGGGGCAGTGTTATATTTTGAGGCATTCTTGAATAAGCTAAGTAGCCAATAGGTAGAGGGGTAGCAAAATTTGTCTGATTCTCTCTACTAATGGTATGGGACTAATAATGCATTTTATTTTGTAAAGTGGTTTCTTGCATCAAACGCAATATTTTTCAGTCACCTCCTTGTCTGAAGGACAAGTGGATAAACAGGTTAATGTCAAGCCCTGCATGTTTTTTTCCAAAAGTCTCATGGAATGTAGGCCTACATTGAACACCACACATTGACTGCTACTGTAGGTTGAATGATAGAACAGCTATTTCCATGTTAAAATGTTGTGGGATGCATTTTCTCCATTGTTTTTGATGGAAGGCCACTCTGGTAGGCCTACATTATGATCAAATAGCCACAGTAGCTTACTTGACCACTGTTAAAACTGTAACTTAAAGCAGGTACAGGCTCAGTGTTCCCAGTGAACGCACGCTGGAAGTTGCACAGAATTTTCACAACGTTCAAATTTGTGCTCAGCAGACCCTGAAATTTGCTCAGTGGCCCCCCCACCAACATTTTTTGGTTGTTAGTGAATGTAGCAATGATGGGGAAATGACTTATTTTAGTCGCAGCTGCCCTCTGGTGGTAAAACTGCAACATTACACAGAAAGTTGCTACACGCCACAAAGCCAACAAACCATAATAAACCAGACTCTGGAGTAAACATTACAATGTCATGTCCTTCATGAGAAACATGTCACCATTTCTCCATCTTTGATTTATTATTTTCTGAATTGACTGGAATTGAAATGGATTTGACCCCAACCCTGGGGTCAATTCAATATCAAAAATCATTACTGTGAGAAATACTAAGAACGTAGTTGTGTCGTTCTCTCTGTTAGAATCTAAAACTCCAATTCTAAATGTTCCCCATTAAAAAACAATGAAGATAATTGGAATTTCAGTGTACTTCCTGAATTGACTGGATTTGAAAGGGAAGTAAACCCAACCCTGGTGAACAACACTATTCTGACTGTGTAATTCCTCTAACAACCCTGGTGTTAAACACTACTATTCTGACTGTGTAATTCCTCTAACAACCCTGGTGTTAAACACTACTATTCTGACTGTGTAATTCCTCTAACAACCCTGGTGAACAACACTATTCTGACTGTGTAATTCCTCTAACAACCCTGGTGTTAAACACTACTATTCTGACTGTGTAATTCCTCTAACAACCCTGGTGTTAAACCCTACTATTCTGACTGTGTAATTCCTCTAACAACCCTGGTGAACAACACTATTCTGACTGTATAATTCCTCTAACAACCCTGGTGCCGACAGAGATGGCAGCCTCGCTTCACGTTCTCAGGAAACCATGCAGTATTTTGTTTTTTTATGTATTACTTCTTACATTGTTACCCCGGAAAATATTAAGTTTTATTACATACAACCGGGAGGAACTATTGGATATAAGAGCAACGTCAACTTCAGCCATCGCTCATCCATATATTTATATGTACATACTCGTATTCATTCCTTTACTCTTGTGTGTATAAGGTAGTTGTTGTGAATTTGTTAGATTACTTGTTAGATACTACTGCATGGTCGGAACTAGAAGCACAAGCATTTCGCTACACTTGCATTAACATCTGCTAACCATGTGTATGTGACAAATAAAATTTGATTTGATTTGATTTGATTTGATTTGATTTGATTTGATTTGATTTGATTTGATTTACTATTCTGACTGTGTAATTCCTCTAACAACCCTGGTGAACAACACTATTCTGACTGTGTAATTCCTCTAACAACCCTGGTGTTAAACACTACTATTCTGACTGTGTAATTCCTCTAACAACCCTGGTGTTAAACACTACTATTCTGACTGTGTAATTCCTCTAACAACCCTGGTGAACAACACTATTCTGACTGTGTCATTCCTCTAACAACCCTGGTGTTAAACACTACTATTCTGACTGTGTAATTCCTCTAACAACCCTGGTGTTAAACCCTACTGTTCTGACTGTATAATTGCTCTAACAACCCTGGTGAACAACACTATTCTGACTGTGTAATTCCTCTAACAACCCTGGTGAACAACACTATTCTGACTGTGTAATTCCTCTAACAACCCTGGTGTTAAACACTACTATTCTGACTGTATAATTCCTCTAACAACCCTGGTGAACAACATTATTCTGACTGTATAATTCCTCTAACAACCCTGGTGAACAACACTATTCTGACTGTGTAATTCCTCTAACAACCCTGGTGAACAACACTATTCTGACTGTGTAATTCCTCTAACAACCCTGGTGTTAAACCCTACTATTCTGACTGTGTAATTCCTCTAACAACCCTGGTGAACAACACTATTCTGACTGTGTAATTCCTCTAACAACCCTGGTGAACAACACTATTCTGACTGTATAATTCCTCTAACAACCCTGGTGTTAAACACTACTATTCTGACTGTATAATTCCTCTAACAACCCTGGTGTTAAACATTACTATTCTGACTGTATAATTCCTCTAACAACCCTGGTGAACAACACTATTCTGACTGTATAATTCCTCTAACAACCCTGGTGATCAACACTATTCTGACTGTGTAATTCCTCTAACAACCCTGGTGAACAATACTATTCTGACTGTGTAATTCCTCTAACAACCCTGGTGTTAAACATTACTATTCTGACTGTATAATTCCTCTAACAACCCTGGTGAACAACACTATTCTGACTGTGTCATTCCTCTAACAACCCTGGTGAACAACACTATCCCGACTGTATAATTCCTCTAACAACCCTGGTGTTAAACCCTACTATTCTGACTGTATAATTCCTCTAACAACCCTGGTGTTAAACCCTACTATTCTGACTGTGTAATTCCTCTAACAACCCTGGTGTTAAACCCTACTATTCTGACTGTATAATTCCTCTAACAACCCTGGTGTTAAACCCTACTATTCTGACTGTGTAATTCCTCTAACAACCCTGGTGTTAAACCCTACTATTCTGACTGTGTAATTCCTCTAACAACCCTGGTGTTAAACCCTACTATTCTGACTGTGTAATTCCTCTAACAACCCTGGTGAACAACACTATTCTGACTGTGTAATTCCTCTAACAACCCTGGTGTTAAACACTACTATTCTGACTGTATAATTCCTCTAACAACCCTGGTGTTAAACACTACTATTCTGACTGTGTAATTCCTCTAACAACCCTGGTGAACAACATTATTCTGACTGTATAATTCCTCTAACAACCCTGGTGAACAACACTATTCTGACTGTGTAATTCCTCTAACAACCCTGGTGAACAACACTATTCTGACTGTGTAATTCCTCTAACAACCCTGGTGTTAAACCCTACTATTCTGACTGTGTAATTCCTCTAACAACCCTGGTGAACAACACTATTCTGACTGTGTAATTCTCTAACAACCCTGGTGAACAACACTATTCTGACTGTGTAATTCCTCTAACAACCCTGGTGAACAACACTATTCTGACTGTATAATTCCTCTAACAACCCTGGTGTTAAACACTACTATTCTGACTGTATAATTCCTCTAACAACCCTGGTGTTAAACATTACTATTCTGACTGTATAATTCCTCTAACAACCCTGGTGAACAACACTATTCTGACTGTATAATTCCTCTAACAACCCTGGTGATCAACACTATTCTGACTGTGTAATTCCTCTAACAACCCTGGTGAACAATACTATTCTGACTGTGTAATTCCTCTAACAACCCTGGTGTTAAACATTACTATTCTGACTGTATAATTCCTCTAACAACCCTGGTGAACAACACTATTCTGACTGTGTCATTCCTCTAACAACCCTGGTGAACAACACTATCCCGACTGTATAATTCCTCTAACAACCCTGGTGTTAAACCCACTATTCTGACTGTATAATTCCTCTAACAACCCTGGTGTTAAACCCTACTATTCTGACTGTATAATTCCTCTAACAACCCTGGTGTTAAACCCTACTATTCTGACTGTGTAATTCCTCTAACAACCCTGGTGTTAAACCCTACTATTCTGACTGTATAATTCCTCTAACAACCCTGGTGTTAAACCCTACTATTCTGACTGTGTAATTCCTCTAACAACCCTGGTGTTAAACCCTACTATTCTGACTGTGTAATTCCTCTAACAACCCTGGTGTTAAACCCTACTATTCTGACTGTGTAATTCCTCTAACAACCCTGGTGAACAACACTATTCTGACTGTGTAATTCCTCTAACAACCCTGGTGTTAAACACTACTATTCTGACTGTATAATTCCTCTAACAACCCTGGTGTTAAACACTACTATTCTGACTGTGTAATTCCTCTAACAACCCGGGTGAACAACACTATTCTGACTGTATAATTCCTCTAACAACCCTGGTGTTAAACCCTACTATTCTGACTGTATAATTCTTCTAACAACCCTGGTGAACAACACTATTCTGACTGTATAATTCCTCTAACAACCCTGGTGTTAACTTCTTAGGGAGCGGCTCCCAAGGTGACGGCTTTGGAGAGTCTGGCGTGTCCAAAGTAAAATGCCTCCCACTCAGGCCCAGAAAATAGGATATGCACATAATTAGTACTATTGGATAGAAAACACTCTGACGTTTCTAAGAGTGTTAAAATATGTGTTAAAACCCTACTATTCTGACTGTATAATTCCTCTAACAACCCTGGTGTTAAACACTACTATTCTGACTGTGTAATTCCTCTAACAACCCTGGTGAACAACACTATTCTGACTGTATAATTCCTCTAACAACCCTGGTGTTAAACACTACTATTCTGACTGTGTAATTCCTCTAACAACCCTGGTGAACAACACTATTCTGACTGTATAATTCCTCTAACAACCCTGGTGTTAAACACTACTATTCTGACTGTATAATTCCTCTAACAACCCTGGTGTTAATGTTTTTCCCCAGGAACCTGCTGGCTACTTGGAGACATTCCTGGAATCAAACCTTCTCTTTAATAATTTTTAGTATAGTTACAATTACACGTTGTTATAATACAACAAACGAAGAGGATGAATTCAACAGATTTAAAGTTACAGGATGAATGTGTAGTTATTTTCTGTCGGTCTGTACCGAACCAGCTACCAGGTGTAGACCTAACCCAGGATCTCTACAGCCTACCTACTCCTCTGTGTGACGCTTTTACTTCACATCTGTCAATCAGTCAACTTAT
Organism: Brachymystax lenok tsinlingensis; assembly: GCA_030435695.1. Classification (NCBI taxonomy): domain Eukaryota; kingdom Metazoa; phylum Chordata; class Actinopteri; order Salmoniformes; family Salmonidae; genus Brachymystax; species Brachymystax lenok. The sequence goes on from CM059789.1 coordinate 3,478,335, forward strand.
AAAATCTTGACACGGGTTGAGACTGTCTTGACACGGGCTGAGACTGTCTTGACACGGGCTGAGGCTGTCTTGACACGGGCTGAGGCTGTCTTGACACGGGCTGAGGCTGTCTTGACACGGGCTGAGACTGTCTTGACACGGGCTGAGACTGTCTTGACACGGGCTGAGACTGTCTTGACACGGGCTGAGGCTGTCTTGACACGAGCTGAGGCTGTCTTGACACGAGCTGAGGCTGTCTTGACTCGGGCTGAGACTGTCTTGACACGGGCTGAGACTGTCTTGACACGGGCTGAGACTGTCTTGACACGGGCTGAGGCTGTCTTGACACGGGCTGAGGCTGTCTTGACACGGGCTGAGGCTGTCTTGACACGGGCTGAGACTGTCTTGACACGGGCTGAGGCTGTCTTGACACGAGCTGAGGCTGTCTTGACACGAGCTGAGGCTGTCTTGACTCGGGCTGAGGCTGTCTTGACACGGGCTGAGGCTGTCTTGACACGGGCTGAGACTGTCTTGACACAAGCTGAGGCTGTCTTGACACGGGCTGAGACTGTCTTGACACGAGCTGAGGCTGTCTTGACACGGGCTGAGACTGTCTTGACATGGGCTGAGACTGTCTTGACACGAGCTGAGGCTGTCTTGACACGAGCTGAGGCTGTCTTGACACGGGCTGAGACTGTCTTGACACGGGCTGAGGCTGTCTTGACATGGGCTGAGGCTGTCTTAACATGGGCTGACGCTGCTCTCTGCAGGAGCATTTACAGCAGTTTGGCCCAAGAGTAATTTCCCTGTGACACAGTAGATCAGTGCTGACTCCCAGGCAGGGAGGAAGAGAGATAGGAAGGGAGGGTGTGTGTTGAAGCTATTCAAACTGCAGCCCAGACCAGACATGCTGCAGGATGGGGAGGAGAGAGCAGTGTATTACAGGTATAGCAGAACCAGAACCAGAACCAGACATGCTGCAGGGTGTGGAGGAGAGAGCAGGGTGTTACTGGTACAGCAGAACCAGAACCAGAACCAGACATGGTGCAGGATGTGGAGGAGAGAGCAGGATATTGCAGGTACAGCAGAACCAGAACCAGAACCAGACATGCTGCAGGATGTGGAGGAGAGAGCAGGATATTACTGGTACAGCAGAACCAGAACCAGAACCAGACATGCTGCAGGATGTGGAGGAGAGAGCAGGGTATTACTGGTACAGCAGAACCAGAACCAGAACCAGACATGCTGCAGGATGTGGAGGAGAGAGCAGGGTATTACAGGTACAGCAGAACCAGAACCAGAACCAGAACCAGACATGCTGCAGGATGGGGAGGAGAGAGCAGGGTATTACAGGTACAGCAGAACCAGAACCAGAACCGCTGCAGGATGTGGAGGAGAGAGCAGGGTATTACTGGTACAGCAGAACCAGAACCAGAACCAGACATGGTGCAGGATGTGGAGGAGAGAGCAGGATATTGCAGGTACAGCAGAACCAGAACCAGAACCAGACATGCTGCAGGATGTGGAGGAGAGAGCAGTGTATTACTGGTACAGCAGAACCAGAACCAGAACCAGACATGCTGCAGGATGTGGAAGAGAGAGCAGGGTATTACTGGTACAGCAGAACCAGAACCAGAACCAGAAATGCTGCAGGATGGGGAGGAGAGAGCAGGGTATTACAGGTACAGCAGAACCAGAACCAGACATGCTGCAGGATGGGGAGGAGAGAGCAGGGTATTACAGGTATACTAAAAGGCCTGCGCTGGTGTGTACTACCAGCAGCCGCCACTAGGGGGAGACAAAGACCGGTCCTTCGCCTGAAGACCTGTGATTTGTCAATGACAGAGACCAGCGGTGACCAGACCAGAAAAGTCTAAACCAACCGGTAACAGAGCATTGATTGCAGCAGTGTGAAATGCTTCTATGTGGTGTTGTACTACCCTAGACACTCAGTCATGCTAACTGGCTTCGATTGGATACAGTCTATAGTCCCTATTTCAATTAGATATAGAGTCATATCCCTATTCCATTGAGCCAATATACAAGGTGCTACTCTGTCAAGTGACTGTATTGATCTGAGCTGTAGAGAAGTAGACCATTGACTCGGCCTGCACCACAAATGGCACCCTATTCCCTTTATAGTGTACTACGTTTGACCCATAAGTTGTGAGCTATATAATGAATAGGGGGCCATTTGGGACACATGCTAGGTTAATTGACCTTTTAGTCCTTAAACCCCTGATTGTCTCTCCACCACATCCATATCCAACCTTTGTATGGCCCGTTTCCCAGACACAGATTAGACCAAAAAGCATGACGCTCACTGGAGTGCTTTTTTAGTGAATAATATTTTTTTTGGTCCAAAGTATGCATAATCTGGGTGTGGGAAACGAACCCTAACGACCTAGAACCAACCATAACAACCTAGAATCAACCATTACAACCTAGAACCAACCCTAACAACCAACCCTAACAACCTAGAACCAACCATAACAACCTAGAACCAACCATAACAACCTAGAACCAACCCTAACAACCTAGAACCAACCATAACAACACATAACCAACCCTAACAACCTAGAACCAACCCTAACAACCTAGAACCAATCATAACAACATAACCAATCCTATCAACCTAGAACCAACCCTAACATCCTAGAACCAACCCTAACAACCTAGAACCAACCATAACAACCTAGAACAAGCATAACAACCTAGAACAATCCTAACAACCTAGAACAAGCCTAACAACCTAGAACCAACCATAACAACCTAGAACCAACCCTAACAACCTAGAACCAACCCTAACAACCTAGAACCAACCATAACAACACATAACCAACCATAACAACCTAGAACCAACCTTAACAACCTAGAACCAATCATAACAACATAACCAATCCTATCAACCTAGAACCAACCCTAACATCCTAGAACCAACCCTAACAACCTAGAACCAACCATAACAACCTAGAACAATCCTAACAACCTAGAACAAGCCTAACAACCTAGAACCAACCCTAACAACCTAGAACCAACCCTAACAATCTAGAACCAAGCATAACAACCTAGAACCAACCCTAACAACCAAAACCAACCCTAACAACCTAGAACCAACCCTAACAACCTAGAACCAACCCTAACAATTTAGAACCAACCCTAACATCCTATAACCAACCCTAACAACCTAGAACCAACCCTAACAACCTATAACCAACCCTAACATCCTATAACCAACCCTAACATCCTAGAACAAACCCTAACAATCTAGAACCAACCCTAACAACCTAAAAACAACCCTAACAACCTAGAACCAACCATAACAACTTAGAACCAACCCTAACAACCTAGAACCAACCATAACATCCTAGAATGAAACGTAACATCATAGAACCAACCCTAACAATCTAGAACCAACCCTAACAACCTAGAACCAACCCTAACAACCTAGAACAATCCTAACAACCTAGAACAAGCCTAACAACCTAGAACCAACAATAACAACCTAGAACCAACCCTGACAACCTAGAACCAACCCTAACAAACTAGAACGAACCGTAACAACCTAGAACCAACCATAACATCCTAGAACCAACCCTAACAGTGCAGAGTACAGATAGAGAGAGAGGACTAGCTCCTCAGACTAAACCAACACAAGCTTTCTTATTCTTTATTCCAGCTCTATTACCTTTTCTTTTATTCCAACAAAAGCTCTGACGAAGGCCGTGAGGCCGATACGTAAAGCTTATTAAAGATCAGTGATACTATCAAGAGCAGTGTGCGGTTTCCTTTTTCCTTCATCTTATCCAACTGTTACCATGCACCTGCACAAAAAGATAGCTCAGATATGCGAGTGCCTTTTGAATTTTGAATTTCAGCTTTATTACCTTTTCTTTAATTCCAACTGTATTGCGAGAAAGAGATAGCCTGGAAGAGTTCAGAACAATGCCTCATTGTCTCATCTCCCTGGCATCTGGGAAACTAAGCCGGGTTGGGGGTAAAACAACACCCCGCGCAGATAACCAGGAGAAGAACCAAGGTGGCTTATGGAAGGGGTGGAACCAGCCCTGACTAAGTATTTTTAGGTCCTATATTCGATCTCTGAGTGTGCTGTCGACCAGCTTCATTATTGCAATTATTAATTGATGTTAAATAAAGTTTGATTGTTTGAATAATTGTCCAAGTCTCTCTCAGTATACATGAATTTCCACGACAACAGACCCAGCGTGCGACAGAGCTGCAGGAGTTGTGACCCATTCTTGTTGATTGTTTTTTCATAGTTGTGTCTAGGGGGGCGTATTTGGGAGGGAATTCTGTCACCTCCAGGTAGGTGTTTGTCCCCCCTGTGTGCTGAGAGTGTCAGGTTCTTGTCCAGTTCTGGCATTTAGGTTGCCACAGACTAGTACATGTCCCTGGGCCTGGAAATGGTTTATCTCCCCCTCTAGGATGCAGAAGCTGTCTTCATTAAAGCATGGGGATTCTAGTGGGGGGATGTAGGTAGCACACATGAGGACATTTTTCTCTGTTGAGATCATTTCCTTATTCATTTCTAGCCAGATGTAAAATGTTCCTGTTTTGACTAATTTAATAGAGTGGGTTAGTTCTGCTCTATATCAAATTAGCATACCCCCTGAGTCCCTCCCCTGTTTCACACCTGGTAGTTTGGTGGATGGGACTACCAGCTCTCTGTAACCTAGAGGGCAACCAGTGGGTCCATCTCCTCTATACCATGTTTCTTGTAGGATGGCAAGGTCTGTATTTCTGATTAGTTTTATGAAGTCTGGGTTCCTGTTCTTTAGACCAAAGGCAGATGACCTCAGACCTTGTATAATCCAAGCTAAGATAGTAAAATATTTGTGTTCCATAGTGTCTAGTGTTGTTTTCATGTGGTTTAGGCCCAGACCATTACAATGAGCAGAGCATGTTGATCATACATACCTCTTAGGTCGCAGGATGGGGCTTGGGCTGGTGTATTAGTGGGGGTTGGGCCTGTTGCAGGATGGGGCTTGGGCAGGTGGGCCTGTTGCAGGATGGGGCTTGGGCAGGTGGGCCTGTTGCAGGATGGGGCTTGGGCAGGTGTATTAGTGGGGGTTGGGCCTGTTGCAGGCTGGGGCTTGGGCAGGTGTATTAGTAGGGGTTGGGCCTGTTGCAGGATGGGGCTTGGGCAGGTGTATTAGTGGGGGTTGGGCCTGTTGCAGGATGGGGCTTGGGTGGGTGTATTAGTGGGGGTTGGGCCTGTTGCAGGATGGGGCTTGGGCAGGTGGGCCTGTTGCAGGATGGGGCTTGGGCAGGTGGGCCTGTTGCAGGATGGGGCTTGGGCAGGTGTATTAGTGGGGTTGGGCCTGTTGCAGGATGGGGCTTGGGCGGTGTATTAGTGGGGGTTGGGCCTGTTGCAGGATGGGGCTTGGGCAGAGGGGCCTGTTGCAGGATGGGGCTTGGACAGGTGTATTAGTGGGGGTTGGGCCTGTTGCAGGATGGGGCTTGGGCGGGTGTATTAGTGGGGGTTGGGCCTGTTGCAGGATGGGGCTTGGGCAGGTGGGCCTGTTGCAGGATGGGGCTTGGGCAGGTGGGCCTGTTGCAGGATGGGGCTTGGGCAGGTGGGCCTGTTGCAGGATGGGGCTTGGGAAGGTGTATTAGTGGGGGTTGGGCCTGTTGCAGGCTGGGGCTTGGGCAGGTGTATTAGTAGGGGTTGGGCCTGTTGCAGGATGGGGCTTGGGCAGGTGTATTAGTGGGGGTTGGGCCTGTTGCAGGATGGGGCTTGGGCAGGTGGGCCTGTTGCAGGATGGGGCTTGGGCAGGTGGGCCTGTTGCAGGATGGGGCTTGGGCAGGTGGGCCTGTTGCAGGATGGGGCTTGGGAAGGTGTATTAGTGGGGGTTGGGCCTGTTGCAGGCTGGGGCTTGGGCAGGTGTATTAGTAGGGGTTGGGCCTGTTGCAGGATGGGGCTTGGGAAGGTGTATTAGTGGGGTTGGGCCTGTTGCAGGATGGGGCTTGGGCGGGTGTATTAGTGGGGTTGGGCCTGTTGCAGGATGGGGCTTGGGCAGGTGGGCCTGTTGCAGGATGGGGCTTGGGCAGGTGGGCCTGTTGCAGGATGGGGCTTGGGCAGGTGTATTAGTGGGGGTTGGGCCTGTTGCAGGATGGGGCTTGGGCGGGTGTATTAGTGGGGGTTGGGCCTGTTGCAGGATGGGGCTTGGGCAGGTGGGCCTGTTGCAGGATGGGGCTTGGACAGGTGTATTAGTGGGGTTGGGCCTGTTGCAGGATGGGGCTTGGGCGGGTGTATTAGTGGGGGGTTGGGCCTGTTGCAGGATGGGGCTTGGGCAGGTGGGCCTGTTGCAGGATGGGGCTTGGGCAGGTGGGCCTGTTGCAGGATGGGGCTTGGGCAGGTGGGCCTGTTGCAGGATGGGGCTTGGGCGGGTGTATTAGTGGGGGTTGGGCCTGTTGCAGGATGGGGCTTGGGCAGGTGGGCCTGTTGCAGGATGGGGCTTGGGCAGGTGGGCCTGTTGCAGGATGGGGCTTGGGCAGGTGTGCCTGTTGCAGGATGGGGCTTGGGAAGGTGTATTAGTGGGGGTTGGGCCTGTTGCAGGATGGGGCTTGGGCAGGTGGGCCTGTTGCAGGATGGGGCTTGGGCAGGTGGGCCTGTTGCAGGATGGGGCTTGGGCAGGTGTGCCTGTTGCAGGATGGGGCTTGGGAAGGTGTATTAGTGGGGGTTGGGTCTGTTGCTCTGCACACGGCCTTATGTGCAGCTGTCATGTTGAGGTTCTTGCCGCAGGTTCGGGGGGTATGCGGGGAGGCAGAAGGGGCATAGGTCTGATCTGGGAGGGGCCTATATAGGGTGTGGCCAGGTTGAAGCTGTGGTCTGGGTGTACTGACGGGGGCAGTATATCCCGAGAGAGCCATGTTTCCGTGAAACAGAGTATGTTACAATCCCTGATTTATCTCTGGAAGGAGATCCTCGCCCTGAGCTCGCCTACTTTATTGTCCAGGGGCTGAACAGTAACGAGTAACATACTCGGAAGCGGTGGATGGTGTGCGTGCCTCCTGAGTCGGACTATAAGTCCACTCCGAATACCTCTTCTCCACCGGCGGTGTTTTGGTGCAGCCTCTGGTACAAACAAAGGATCCAATTCAGGAAAGTCGTATTCCTGGTCATAATGCTGGTGAATTACTGCCACTCTGATATCCAGAAGTTATTTCCTGCTGTACGTAATAACACAGAAACATTTTCTGGGCTAATAATGTAAGAAATAACACACACACACAAAAATATATACTGAAAAGTTGCTGTGGAGCTGGAAGCAAAGCTGCTATATCTGTCGTATTTTCGTGGTAGCAGGGTGGAGATAATCACTTCTGCATTCGGGAAAAGTGGAAGAAGCTTTTTAAATCATTGCCTTGAGTGATGTGTCCTCAGGTCGTTTTTTTGCCTGTGTGAATTATGATGTGCCCGGGGGATCCTAGTTTGTCCTCTGACAACAGCTCCAGGGCATGCCTAGTGTTTGTCCTCTGACAACAGCTCAGTGCCTAGTGTTTGGGCACCTGAGTTTAGCCACTTTGTGTTTGGGAAAAAAAGTGTATTCTCTTGAATGTATTTGCCATTTGAGTCAATGAGGAGTACAATCTCTGTCTTTTGTTTGTCCTCATTGGATGTGTGGGGGTTTTCAAGAGGGCTATCGGGGGAACTGACAGGGGGGCTGTTTTGATGGTGGGTCCTGTGTTCTCTGACCAATTGTGGTGTTGAGGTTGTGGTCTGGGTCAGATGTGAGCTCTTCTGCTGGCTTCTCTGGGGGAGAGTCATGCTGGCTTCTCTGGGGGAGAGTCATGCTGGCTTCTCTGGGGGAGAGTCATGCTGGCTTCTCTGGGGGAGAGTCATGCTGGCTTCTCTGGAGGAGAGTCATGCTGGCTTCTCTGGGGGAGAGTCATGCTGGCTTCTCTGGGGGAGAGTCATGCTGGCTTCTCTGGGGGAGTGTCTGGGGGAGCTATATAGAGGGTTGTAACAATGTGCAAATAGTTACAGTACAAAAGGGAAAATAAATCACAATTTTCTCCCACTCTTCTTCTCATTTTTTGCTTCTCCCCGTTTTCCCTTCCTTCTCTGCTGCCTCTGTCCCTCTGCTGCCGCTGTCCCTCTGCTGCCTCTTTCTCTCTTTCTCTCTGTCCCTCTGCTGCCTCTGTCCCTCTGCTGCCGCTGTCCCTCTGCTGCCTCTTTCTCTCTTTCTCTCTGTCCCTCTGCTGCCTCTGTCCCTCTGCTGCCTCTGTCCCTCTGCTGCCTCTGCTCCCTCTGTCCCTCTGCTGCCTCTGTCCCTCTGTCTCTCTGTCCCTCTGTCCCTCTTTCTCTCTGTCCCTCTGCTGCCTCTGTCCCTCTGCTGCCTCTGTCCCTCTGTCCCCCAGTCAATCTGTCCCTCCTTCTCTCTCCCTCCTTCTCTCTTTATTGCTTTCTGATTTAACATCTTTCTTGTCCTCCCTCCCTCCCTCTCTTCCTTTGTATCGTTTTTTTGCCTATTTTAACCGCACACTTGTTGTTTGTGTACATGGATTTTATAATGTCATGTGTTTTTCCCCCAACACCACTTTACATCAATTTGTATAGCAGACCCTCAGGCCAAATTGAGTCGAAGGCTTTTTGAAATCAACAAAGCATGAGAAGACTTTGCCTTTGTTTTGGTTTGTTTGTTTGTCAATTAGGGTGTGCAGGGTGAATATGTGGTCTGTCGTATGATAATTTGGTAAAAAGCCAATTTGACATTTGCTCAATGTTTTCACTGAGGAATTGTACGAGTCTGCTGTTAATGATAATGCAGAGGATTTTCCCAAGGTTGCTGTTGATGCATATCCCACGGTAGTTATTGGGGTCTAATTTGTCTCCACTTTTGTGGATTGGGGTGATCAGTCCTTGGTTCCAAATATTGGGGAAGATGCTAGAGCTAAGAATGATGTTAAAGAGTTTAAGTATAGCCAATGGGAATTTGTTGTCTGTATATTTGATCATTTCATTGAGGATACCATCAACACCACAGGCTTTTTTGGGTTGGAGGGTTTGTATTTTGTCCTGTAGTTCATTCAAGGTAATTGGAGAATCCAGTGGGTTCTGGTAGTCTTTAATAGTTGATTCTAAGATTTGTAATTGGTAATGTATATGTTTTTGCTGTTTGTTCTTTGTTATAGAGCCAAAAAGATTGGATAAGTGGTTTACCCATATATCTCAATTTTGGATAGATAATTCATTGTGTTGTTGTTTGTTTAGTGTTTTCTAATTTTCCCATTAGTGGTTAGAGTCTCTCTCCCTCTTTCTCTCTGTCTCTCTGTAGTAGTAGCAGCTACTCATAAAGAGACTGTCCATCTTTTTACTTCTGTCATTTCTGGCAGTTACATAAAGCCCTTCCAGCTGGCTGGCTGCCTGAACAATTGGCTGCTATCAATGCCCATGCATAATTACCTTACGTAATACATATTCTGCTAGTGTGTTTTTAGAGGCCAAACAGCTGGGGCTATTGGCTGTTTCCACACTAACACACTAAGTTGGTTACTGTAGCGTTGACACTCCTTTCATAGGAAGAAGAAGCTACCATTGGTTAAATTAATGTTATTAACCCCCACACACATCTGCTTTACACAGCAACATTACTAACAGCTCTTGCCGTTGGTGACTGTAGTGCTGTTGTAATTCTCTCTCCGGCCACCAGAGGGAGACAAAGCTTCACAGTGAGCTCAACCTCTCTATCTCTGGGTCTGTCTGGGTAGCCGTCACAGTGTGAATGACGCAGGCAGAGGCCCCACTTCTGACACACAAAAAGACAATAATATCTCACGTACAAGATCATCACAGCCGACCTGGTTTCAGAGCGTTTCGTATTATTCTGTACGTACATTTGAGACACTCCATTTGGTATGATATGTTACGTTTGGTATGGTTACATAAGACAGGTGGGCCTCCCGAGTGGCGCAGCGGTCTAAGGCCAGACCCTGGATGGTTTCCAGGCTGTGTAACAACTGTCCGTGATTGGGAGTCCTATAGGGCGGCACACAATTGGCCCAGCATTGTCCGGGTTGGGGTTTGTCACACAAAATGGGTGATGGACATCCACAAATTACTACATACCATATGAAACGTAACATATCATACTAAATGGAGTATCTCAGATTTACATACAGAATATGATACGAAATGCTCTGAGACCAGGTTGTCGCACCAGGCATCAAGTTTTCATACAAATTACAGACTCACAAATGACAGCAGTATGTCTTTCCAACATCTCCCGTATGGCGGTCGTACCTCGTAGGGGGATTAGACAGGAGAACATGTTGTAGATAGCTGAAGAGCGAGGATTGAAGTATGAACGGTACGGTACGCATTGCCGGTGTTGTGTATCCAGTCACTTAGATGGAGCGCTATTCCCCTATGGGCTCTGGTCAAAAGTAGTGCACTACATAGGGAAAAGGGTCCCAATTGGGATGCAGTCCTACAGTAACTTTCAGGCTTTAAGACAACAGACAGATTAGAGGTGTCAGAGAACAATGTGTTTCGCAGCGATAAGTCAAAAATGAGATTGTTTTGTTTACAAGGATGTAGTCATTTGCACTACAAAATAATTGCTTTTTTTTTGTATGAAGATTTGTCAAAACGGCAGCTATTCTAGCAAATGCTTTGTAGTACAAAATAACTTATCCAGCAGTCAACAGAAATGTTTTATTATGTCTAAAGGTTTTATGTCTAAAGGTTTTATTATGTCTAAAGGTTTTATTATGTCTAAAGGTTTTATTATGTCTAAAGGTTTTGTTATATCTAAAGGTTTTATTATGTCTAAAGGTTTTGTTATGTCTAAAGGTTTTATTATGTCTAAAGGTCTTATTATGTCTAAAGGTTTTGTTTTGTCTAAAGTTTTTATGTCTAAAGGTTTTATGTCTAAAGGTTTTGTTTTGTCTTAAGGTTTTGTGTCGAAAGGTTTTATTATATCTAAAGGTTTTATTATATCTAAAGGTTTTGTTTTGTCTAAAGGTTTTATGTCTAAAGGTTTAATGTCTAAAGGTTTTGTTATGTCTAAAGATTTTATGTCTAAAGGTTTAATGTCTAAAGGTTTTATTATGTCTAAAGGTTTTATTATGTCTAAAGGATTTGTTATATCTAAAGGTTTTGTTATATCTAAAGGTTTTGTTACGTCTAAAGGTTTTATTATGTCTAAAGGTTTTGTTTTGTCTAAAGATTTTATGTCTAAAGGTTTAATGTCTAAAGGTTTTATTATGTCTAAAGGTTTTATTATGTCTAAAGGATTTGTTATATCTAAAGGTTTTGTTATGTCTAAAGGTTTTATGTCTAAAGGTTTTATTATGTCTAAAGGTTTTATGTCTAAAGGTTTTATTATGTCTAAAGGTTTTATTATGTCTAAAGGTTTTGTTACGTCTAAAGGTTTTATTATGTCTAAAGGTTTTATGTCTAAAGGTTTAATGTCTAAAGGTTCTGATATGTCTAAAGGTTTTGATATGTCTAAAGGTTTTGTTATGTCTAAAGGTTTTGTTATGTCTAAAGGTTTTATGTCTAAAGGTTTTATGTCTAAAGGTTTTGTTTTGTCTAAAGGTTTTATATCTAAAGGTTTAATGTCTAAACTTTTAATGTCTAAAGGTTTTATTATGTCTAAAGGTTTTGTTATATCTAAAGGTTTTATTACGTCTAAAGGTTTTGGTTTTGTTACGTCTAAAGGTTTTATTATGTCAAGGTTTTGATATGTCTAAAGGTTTTGATATGTCTAAAGGTCTTAATATGTCTAAAGGTTTTGTTATGTCTAAAGGTTTTATGTCTAAAGGTTTTGTTTTGTCTAAAGGTTTTATTATGTCTAAAGGTTTTATGTCTAAAGGTTTTGTTATATCTAAAGGTTTTATTATGTCTAAAGGTTTTATGTCTAAAGGTTTAATGTCTAAAGGTTTTGTTTTCCTAAAGGTTTTGTTATATCTAAAGGTTTTATTATATCTAAAGGTTTTATTATGTCTAAAGGTTTTGTTATATCTAAAGGTTTTATTATGTCTAAAGGTTTTGTTTTGTCTAAAGGTTTTATTATGTCTAAAGGTCTTATTATGTCTAAAGGTTTTGTTTTGTCTAAAGTTTTTATGTCTAAAGGTTTTATGTCTAAAGGTTTTGTTTTGTCTTAAGGTTTTGTGTCGAAAGGTTTTATTATATCTAAAGGTTTTATTATATCTAAAGGTTTTATTATGTCTAAAGGTTTTATTATGTCTAAAGGTTTTGTTATGTCTAAAGGTTTTGTTACGTCTAAAGGTTTTATTATGTCAAGGTTTTGATATGTCTAAAGGTTTTGATATGTCTAAAGGTCTTAATATGTCTAAAGGTTTTGTTATGTCTAAAGGTTTTATGTCTAAAGGTTTTGTTTTGTCTAAAGGTTTTATTATGTCTAAAGGTTTTATGTCTAAAGGTTTTGTTATATCTAAAGGTTTTATTATGTCTAAAGGTTTTATGTCTAAAGGTTTAATGTCTAAAGGTTTTGTTTTCCTAAAGGTTTTGTTATATCTAAAGGTTTTGTTATATCTAAAGGTTTTATTATGTCTAAAGGTTTTGTTATGTCTAAAGGTTTTATTATGTCTAAAGGTCTTATTATGTCTAAAGGTTTTGTTTTGTCTAAAGTTTTTATGTCTAAAGGTTTTATGTCTAAAGGTTTTGTTTTGTCTTAAGGTTTTGTGTCGAAAGGTTTTATTATATCTAAAGGTTTTATTATATCTAAAGGTTTTATTATGTCTAAAGGTTTTATTATGTCTAAAGGTTTTGTTATGTCTAAAGGTTTTGTTATGTCTAAAGGTTTTGTTATATCTAAAGGTTTTATTTTGTCTAAAGGTTTTGTTATATCTAAAGGTTTTATTATGTTTAAAGGTTTTATTATGTCTAAAGGTTTTATGTCTAAAGGTTTTGTTTTGTCTAAAGGTTTTATGTCTAAAGGTTTTATTATGTCTAAAGGTCTTATTATGTCTAAAGGTTTTGTTTTGTCTAAAGTTTTTATGTCTAAAGGTTTTGTTTTGTCTTAAGGTTTTGTGTCGAAAGGTTTTATTATATCTAAAGGTTTTATTATATCTAAAGGTTTTATTATGTCTAAAGGTTTTATTATGTCTAAAGGTTTTGTTATGTCTAAAGGTTTTGTTATATCTAAAGGTTTTATTTTGTCTAAAGGTTTTGTTATATCTAAAGGTTTTATTATGTCTAAAGGTTTTATGTCTAAAGGTTTTGTTTTGTCTAAAGGTTTTGTTTTGTCTAAAGGTTTTATGTCTAAAGTTTTAATGTCTAAAGGTTTTGTTATGTCTAAAGATTTTATGTCTAAAGGTTTAATGTCTAAAGGTTTTATTATGTCTAAAGGTTTTATTATGTCTAAAGGTTTTGTTATATCTAAAGGTTTTGTTACGTCTAAAGGTTTTATTATGTCTAAAGGTTTTATGTCTAAAGGTTTAATGTCTAAAGGTTTTGTTATGTCTAAAGGTTTTATGTCTAAAGGTTTTATGTCTAAAGGTTTTATGTCTAAAGGTTTTGTTTTGTCTAAAGGTTTTATATCTAAAGGTTTAATGTCTAAACTTTTAATGTCTAAAGGTTTTATTATGTCTAAAGGTTTTGTTATATCTAAAGGTTTTATTACGTCTAAAGGTTTTGTTACGTCTAAAGGTTTTATTATGTCTAAAGGTTTTGTTATATCTAAAGGTTTTGTTACGTCTAAAGGTTTTATTATGTCTAAAGGTTTTATGTCTAAAGGTTTAATGTCTAAAGGTTTTGTTATGTCTAAAGGTTTTATGTCTAAAGGTTTTATGTCTAAAGGTTTTATGTCTAAAGGTTTTGTTTTGTCTAAAGGTTTTATATCTAAAGGTTTAATGTCTAAACTTTTAATGTCTAAAGGTTTTATTATGTCTAAAGGTTTTGTTATATCTAAAGGTTTTATTACGTCTAAAGGTTTTGTTACGTCTAAAGGTTTTATTATGTCAAGGTTTTGATATGTCTAAAGGTTTTGATATGTCTAAAGGTCTTAATATGTCTAAAGGTTTTGTTATGTCTAAAGGTTTTATGTCTAAAGGTTTTGTTTTGTCTAAAGGTTTTATTATGTCTAAGGTTTTATGTCTAAAGGTTTTGTTATATCTAAAGGTTTTATTATGTCTAAAGGTTTTATGTCTAAAGGTTTAATGTCTAAAGGTTTTGTTTTCCTAAAGGTTTTGTTATATCTAAAGGTTTTGTTATATCTAAAGGTTTTATTATGTCTAAAGGTTTTGTTATGTCTAAAGGTTTTATTATGTCTAAAGGTCTTATTATGTCTAAAGGTTTTGTTTTGTCTAAAGTTTTTATGTCTAAAGGTTTTATGTCTAAAGGTTTTGTTTTGTCTTAAGGTTTTGTGTCGAAAGGTTTTATTATATCTAAAGGTTTTATTATATCTAAAGGTTTTATTATGTCTAAAGGTTTTATTATGTCTAAAGGTTTTGTTATGTCTAAAGGTTTTGTTATGTCTAAAGGTTTTGTTATATCTAAAGGTTTTATTTTGTCTAAAGGTTTTGTTATATCTAAAGGTTTTATTATGTTTAAAGGTTTTATTATGTCTAAAGGTTTTATGTCTAAAGGTTTTGTTTTGTCTAGGTTTTATGTCTAAAGGTTTTATTATGTCTAAAGGTCTTATTATGTCTAAAGGTTTTGTTTTGTCTAAAGTTTTTATGTTCAAAGGTTTTGTTTTGTCTTAAGGTTTTGTGTCGAAAGGTTTTATTATATCTAAAGGTTTTATTATATCTAAAGGTTTTATTATGTCTAAAGGTTTTATTATGTCTAAAGGTTTTGTTATGTCTAAAGGTTTTGTTATATCTAAAGGTTTTATTTTGTCTAAAGGTTTTGTTATATCTAAAGGTTTTATTATGTCTAAAGGTTTTATGTCTAAAGGTTTTGTTTTGTCTAAAGGTTTTGTTTTGTCTAAAGGTTTTATGTCTAAAGTTTTAATGTCTAAAGGTTTTGTTATGTCTAAAGATTTTATGTCTAAAGGTTTAATGTCTAAAGGTTTTATTATGTCTAAAGGTTTTATTATGTCTAAAGGTTTTGTTATATCTAAAGGTTTTGTTACGTCTAAAGGTTTTATTATGTCTAAAGGTTTTATGTCTAAAGGTTTAATGTCTAAAGGTTTTGTTATGTCTAAAGGTTTTATGTCTAAAGGTTTTATGTCTAAAGGTTTTATGTCTAAAGGTTTTGTTTTGTCTAAAGGTTTTATATCTAAAGGTTTAATGTCTAAACTTTTAATGTCTAAAGGTTTTATTATGTCTAAAGGTTTTGTTATATCTAAAGGTTTTATTACGTCTAAAGGTTTTGTTACGTCTAAAGGTTTTATTATGTCAAGGTTTTGATATGTCTAAAGGTTTTGATATGTCTAAAGGTCTTAATATGTCTAAAGGTTTTGTTATGTCTAAAGGTTTTATGTCTAAAGGTTTTGTTTTGTCTAAAGGTTTTATTATGTCTAAAGGTTTTATGTCTAAAGGTTTTGTTATATCTAAAGGTTTTATTATGTCTAAAGGTTTTATGTCTAAAGGTTTAATGTCTAAAGGTTTTGTTTTCCTAAAGGTTTTGTTATATCTAAAGGTTTTATTATATCTAAAGGTTTTATTATGTCTAAAGGTTTTGTTATATCTAAAGGTTTTATTATGTCTAAAGGTTTTGTTATGTCTAAAGGTTTTATTATGTCTAAAGGTCTTATTATGTCTAAAGGTTTTGTTTTGTCTAAAGTTTTTATGTCTAAAGGTTTTATGTCTAAAGGTTTTGTTTTGTCTTAAGGTTTTGTGTCGAAAGGTTTTATTATATCTAAAGGTTTTATTATATCTAAAGGTTTTATTATGTCTAAAGGTTTTATTATGTCTAAAGGTTTTGTTATGTCTAAAGGTTTTGTTACGTCTAAAGGTTTTATTATGTCAAGGTTTTGATATGTCTAAAGGTTTTGATATGTCTAAAGGTCTTAATATGTCTAAAGGTTTTGTTATGTCTAAAGGTTTTATGTCTAAAGGTTTTGTTTTGTCTAAAGGTTTTATTATGTCTAAAGGTTTTATGTCTAAAGGTTTTGTTATATCTAAAGGTTTTATTATGTCTAAAGGTTTTATGTCTAAAGGTTTAATGTCTAAAGGTTTTGTTTTCCTAAAGGTTTTGTTATATCTAAAGGTTTTGTTATATCTAAAGGTTTTATTATGTCTAAAGGTTTTGTTATGTCTAAAGGTCTTATTATGTCTAAAGGTTTTGTTTTGTCTAAAGTTTTTATGTCTAAAGGTTTTATGTCTAAAGGTTTTGTTTTGTCTTAAGGTTTTTGTGTCTAAAGGTTTTATTATATCTAAAGGTTTTATTATATCTAAAGGTTTTATTATGTCTAAAGGTTTTATTATGTCTAAAGGTTTTGTTATGTCTAAAGGTTTTGTTATGTCTAAAGGTTTTGTTATATCTAAAGGTTTTATTTTGTCTAAAGGTTTTGTTATATCTAAAGGTTTTATTATGTTTAAAGGTTTTATTATGTCTAAAGGTTTTATGTCTAAAGGTTTTGTTTTGTCTAAAGGTTTTATGTCTAAAGGTTTTATTATGTCTAAAGGTCTTATTATGTCTAAAGGTTTTGTTTTGTCTAAAGTTTTTATGTCTAAAGGTTTTGTTTTGTCTTAAGGTTTTGTGTCGAAAGGTTTTATTATATCTAAAGGTTTTATTATATCTAAAGGTTTTATTATGTCTAAAGGTTTTATTATGTCTAAAGGTTTTGTTATGTCTAAAGGTTTTGTTATATCTAAAGGTTTTATTTTGTCTAAAGGTTTTGTTATATCTAAAGGTTTTATTATGTCTAAAGGTTTTATGTCTAAAGGTTTTGTTTTGTCTAAAGGTTTTGTTTTTTGTCTAAAGGTTTTATGTCTAAAGTTTTAATGTCTAAAGGTTTTGTTATGTCTAAAGATTTTATGTCTAAAGGTTTAATGTCTAAAGGTTTTATTATGTCTAAAGGTTTTATTATGTCTAAAGGTTTTGTTATATCTAAAGGTTTTGTTACGTCTAAAGGTTTTATTATGTCTAAAGGTTTTATGTCTAAAGGTTTAATGTCTAAAGGTTTTGTTATGTCTAAAGGTTTTATGTCTAAAGGTTTTATGTCTAAAGGTTTTGTTTTGTCTAAAGGTTTTATATCTAAAGGTTTAATGTCTAAACTTTTAATGTCTAAAGGTTTTATTATGTCTAAAGGTTTTATATCTAAAGGTTTTACTACGTCTAAAGGTTTTGTTACGTCTAAAGGTTTTATTATGTCAAGGTTTTGATATGTCTAAAGGTTTTGATATGTCTAAAGGTCTTAATATGTCTAAAGGTTTTGTTATGTCTAAAGGTTTTATGTCTAAAGGTTTTGTTTTGTCTAAAGGTTTTATGTCTAAAGGTTTTATGTCTAAAGGTTTAATGTCTAAAGGTTTTATTATGTCTAAAGGTTTTATTATGTCTAAAGGTTTTGTTTTGTCTAAAGGTGTTATGTCTAAAGGTTTTGTTTTGTCTAAAGGTTTTATGTGTAAAGGTTTTGTTTTGTCTAAAGGTTTTATGTCTAAAGGTTTTGTTTTGTCTAAAGGTTTTATGTCTAAAGGTTTTATTATGTCTAAAGGTTTTGTTATATCTAAAGGTTTTGTTATATCTAAAGGTTTTATTATGTCTAAAGGTTTTGTTTTGTCTAAAGGTTTTATTATGTATAAAGGTTTAATGTCTAAAGGTTTTGTTATGTCTAAAGGTTTTGTTATGTCTAAAGGATTTGTTATGTCTAAAGGATTTGTTATGTCTAAAGGTTTTATGTCTAAAGGTTTTGTTTTGTCTAAAGGTTTTATGTCTAAAGGTTTTATTACGTCTAAAGGTTTTATTATGTCTAAAGGTTTTATGTCTAAAGGTTTTGTTTTGTCTAAAGGTTTTATGTCTAAAGGTTTTGTTATGTCTAAAGGTTTTATGTCTAAAGGTTTTGTTATGTCTAAAGGTTTTATGTCTAAAGGTTTTGTTATGTCTAAAGGTTTTATGTCTAAAGGTTTTGTTTTGTCTAAAGGTTTTGTCTAAAGGTTTTGTTTTGTCGAAAGGTTTTATGTCTAAAGGTTTTGTTTTGTCTAAAGGTTTTATGTCTAAAGGTTTTGTTTTGTCTAAAGGTTTTATGTCTAAAGGTTTTATTACGTCTAAAGGTTTTATTATGTCTAAAGGTTTTATGTCTAAAGGTTTTATGTCTAAAGGTTTTGTTATGTCTAAAGGTTTTATGTCTAAAGGTTTTGTTATGTCTAAAGGTTTTATGTCTAAAGGTTTTGTTATGTCTAAAGGTTTTGTTTTGTCTAAAGGTTTTGTCTAAAGGTTTTGTTTTGTCGAAAGGTTTTATGTCTAAAGGTTTTGTTTTGTCTAAAGGTTTTATGTCTAAAGGTTTTGTTTTGTCTAAAGGTTTTATGTCTAAAGGTTTTGTTATATCTAAAGGTTTTATTACTGTCTAAAGGTTTTGTTACGTCTAAAGGTTTTATTATGTCAAGGTTTTGATATGTCTAAAGGTTTTGATATGTCTAAAGGTCTTAATATGTCTAAAGGTTTTGTTATGTCTAAAGGTTTTATGTCTAAAGGTTATGTTTTGTCTAAAGGTTTTATGTCTAAAGGTTTTATTATGTCTAAAGGTTTTGTTATATCTAAAGGTTTTATTATGTCTAAAGGTTTTGTTTTGTCTAAAGGTTTTATGTCTAAAGGTTTTGTTTTGTCTAAAGGTTTTATGTCTAAAGGTTTTATTACGTCTAAAGGTTTTATTATGTCTAAAGGTTTTATTACGTCTAAAGGTTTTGTTTTGTCTAAAGGTTTTATGTCTAAAGGTTTTGTTATGTCTAAAGGTTTTATGTCTAAAGGTTTTGTTTTGTCTAAAGGTTTTATGTCTAAAGGTTTTGTTTTGTCGAAAGGTTTTATGACTAAAGGTTTTGTTTTGTCTAAAGGTTTTATGTCTAAAGGTTTTGTTTTGTCTAAAGGTTTTATGTCTAAAGGTTTTGTTACGTCTAAAGGTTTTATTATGTCAAGGTTTTGATATGTCTAAAGGTTTTGATATGTCTAAAGGTCTTAATATGTCTAAAGGTCTTAATATGTCTAAAGTTTTTGTTATGTCTAAAGGTTTTATGTCTAAAGTTTTAATGTCTAAAGGTTTTGTTATGTCTAAAGATTTTATGTCTAAAGGTTTAATGTCTAAAGGTTTTATTATGTCTAAAGGTTTTATTATGTCTAAAGGTTTTGTTATATCTAAAGGTTTTGTTACTGCCTAAAGGTTTTATTATGTCTAAAGGTTTTATGTCTAAAGGTTTAATGTCTAAAGGTTTTGTTATGTCTAAAGGTTTTATGTCTAAAGGTTTTATGTCTAAAGGTTTTATGTCTAAAGGTTTTGTTTTGTCTAAAGGTTTTATATCTAAAGGTTTAATGTCTAAACTTTTAATGTCTAAAGGTTTTATTATGTCTAAAGGTTTTGTTATATCTAAAGGTTTTATTACGTCTAAAGGTTTTGTTACGTCTAAAGGTTTTATTATGTCTAAAGGTTTTGTTATATCTAAAGGTTTTGTTACGTCTAAAGGTTTTATTATGTCTAAAGGTTTTATGTCTAAAGGTTTAATGTCTAAAGGTTTTGTTATGTCTAAAGGTTTTATGTCTAAAGGTTTTATGTCTAAAGGTTTTATGTCTAAAGGTTTTGTTTTGTCTAAAGGTTTTATATCTAAAGGTTTAATGTCTAAACTTTTAATGTCTAAAGGTTTTATTATGTCTAAAGGTTTTGTTATATCTAAAGGTTTTATTACGTCTAAAGGTTTTGTTACGTCTAAAGGTTTTATTATGTCAAGGTTTTGATATGTCTAAAGGTTTTGATATGTCTAAAGGTCTTAATATGTCTAAAGGTTTTGTTATGTCTAAAGGTTTTATGTCTAAAGGTTTTGTTTTGTCTAAAGGTTTTATTATGTCTAAAGGTTTTATGTCTAAAGGTTTTGTTATATCTAAAGGTTTTATTATGTCTAAAGGTTTTATGTCTAAAGGTTTAATGTCTAAAGGTTTTGTTTTCCTAAAGGTTTTGTTATATCTAAAGGTTTTGTTATATCTAAAGGTTTTATTATGTCTAAAGGTTTTGTTATGTCTAAAGGTTTTATTATGTCTAAAGGTCTTATTATGTCTAAAGGTTTTGTTTTGTCTAAAGTTTTTATGTCTAAAGGTTTTATGTCTAAAGGTTTTGTTTTGTCTTAAGGTTTTGTGTCTAAAGGTTTTATTATATCTAAAGGTTTTATTATATCTAAAGGTTTTATTATGTCTAAAGGTTTTATTATGTCTAAAGGTTTTGTTATGTCTAAAGGTTTTGTTATGTCTAAAGGTTTTGTTATATCTAAAGGTTTTATTTTGTCTAAAGGTTTTGTTATATCTAAAGGTTTTATTATGTTTAAAGGTTTTATTATGTCTAAAGGTTTTATGTCTAAAGGTTTTGTTTTGTCTAAAGGTTTTATGTCTAAAGGTTTTATTATGTCTAAAGGTCTTATTATGTCTAAAGGTTTTGTTTTGTCTAAAGTTTTTATGTCTAAAGGTTTTGTTTTGTCTTAAGGTTTTGTGTCTAAAGGTTTTATTATATCTAAAGGTTTTATTATATCTAAAGGTTTTATTATGTCTAAAGGTTTTATTATGTCTAAAGGTTTTGTTATGTCTAAAGGTTTTGTTATATCTAAAGGTTTTATTTTGTCTAAAGGTTTTGTTATATCTAAAGGTTTTATTATGTCTAAAGGTTTTATGTCTAAAGGTTTTGTTTTGTCTAAAGGTTTTGTTTTGTCTAAAGGTTTTATGTCTAAAGTTTTAATGTCTAAAGGTTTTGTTATGTCTAAAGATTTTATGTCTAAAGGTTTAATGTCTAAAGGTTTTATTATGTCTAAAGGTTTTATTATGTCTAAAGGTTTTGTTATATCTAAAGGTTTTGTTACGTCTAAAGGTTTTATTATGTCTAAAGGTTTTATGTCTAAAGGTTTAATGTCTAAAGGTTTTGTTATGTCTAAAGGTTTTATGTCTAAAGGTTTTATGTCTAAAGGTTTTGTTTTGTCTAAAGGTTTTATATCTAAAGGTTTAATGTCTAAACTTTTAATGTCTAAAGGTTTTATTATGTCTAAAGGTTTTGTTATATCTAAAGGTTTTATTACGTCTAAAGGTTTTGTTACGTCTAAAGGTTTTATTATGTCAAGGTTTTGATATGTCTAAAGGTTTTGATATGTCTAAAGGTCTTAATATGTCTAAAGGTTTTGTTATGTCTAAAGGTTTTATGTCTAAAGGTTTTGTTTTGTCTAAAGGTTTTATTATGTCTAAAGGTTTTATGTCTAAAGGTTTTGTTATATCTAAAGGTTTTATTATGTCTAAAGGTTTTATGTCTAAAGGTTTAATGTCTAAAGGTTTTGTTTTCCTAAAGGTTTTGTTATATCTAAAGGTTTTATTATATCTAAAGGTTTTATTATGTCTAAAGGTTTTGTTATATCTAAAGGTTTTATTATGTCTAAAGGTTTTGTTATGTCTAAAGGTTTTATTATGTCTAAAGGTCTTATTATGTCTAAAGGTTTTGTTTTGTCTAAAGTTTTTATGTCTAAAGGTTTTATGTCTAAAGGTTTTGTTTTGTCTTAAGGTTTTGTGTCGAAAGGTTTTATTATATCTAAAGGTTTTATTATATCTAAAGGTTTTATTATGTCTAAAGGTTTTATTATGTCTAAAGGTTTTGTTATGTCTAAAGGTTTTGTTACGTCTAAAGGTTTTATTATGTCAAGGTTTTGATATGTCTAAAGGTTTTGATATGTCTAAAGGTCTTAATATGTCTAAAGGTTTTGTTATGTCTAAAGGTTTTATGTCTAAAGGTTTTGTTTTGTCTAAAGGTTTTATTATGTCTAAAGGTTTTATGTCTAAAGGTTTTGTTATATCTAAAGGTTTTATTATGTCTAAAGGTTTTATGTCTAAAGGTTTAATGTCTAAAGGTTTTGTTTTCCTAAAGGTTTTGTTATATCTAAAGGTTTTGTTATATCTAAAGGTTTTATTATGTCTAAAGGTTTTGTTATGTCTAAAGGTCTTATTATGTCTAAAGGTTTTGTTTTGTCTAAAGTTTTTATGTCTAAAGGTTTTATGTCTAAAGGTTTTGTTTTGTCTTAAGGTTTTGTGTCGAAAGGTTTTATTATATCTAAAGGTTTTATTATATCTAAAGGTTTTATTATGTCTAAAGGTTTTATTATGTCTAAAGGTTTTGTTATGTCTAAAGGTTTTGTTATGTCTAAAGGTTTTGTTATATCTAAAGGTTTTATTTTGTCTAAAGGTTTTGTTATATCTAAAGGTTTTATTATGTTTAAAGGTTTTATTATGTCTAAAGGTTTTATGTCTAAAGGTTTTGTTTTGTCTAAAGGTTTTATGTCTAAAGGTTTTATTATGTCTAAAGGTCTTATTATGTCTAAAGGTTTTGTTTTGTCTAAAGTTTTTATGTCTAAAGGTTTTGTTTTGTCTTAAGGTTTTGTGTCTAAAGGTTTTATTATATCTAAAGGTTTTATTATATCTAAAGGTTTTATTATGTCTAAAGGTTTTATTATGTCTAAAGGTTTTGTTATGTCTAAAGGTTTTGTTATATCTAAAGGTTTTATTTTGTCTAAAGGTTTTGTTATATCTAAAGGTTTTATTATGTCTAAAGGTTTTATGTCTAAAGGTTTTGTTTTGTCTAAAGGTTTTGTTTTGTCTAAAGGTTTTATGTCTAAAGTTTTAATGTCTAAAGGTTTTGTTATGTCTAAAGATTTTATGTCTAAAGGTTTAATGTCTAAAGGTTTTATTATGTCTAAAGGTTTTATTATGTCTAAAGGTTTTGTTATATCTAAAGGTTTTGTTACTGCCTAAAGGTTTTATTATGTCTAAAGGTTTTATGTCTAAAGGTTTAATGTCTAAAGGTTTTGTTATGTCTAAAGGTTTTATGTCTAAAGGTTTTATGTCTAAAGGTTTTGTTTTGTCTAAAGGTTTTATATCTAAAGGTTTAATGTCTAAACTTTTAATGTCTAAAGGTTTTATTATGTCTAAAGGTTTTATATCTAAAGGTTTTACTACGTCTAAAGGTTTTGTTACGTCTAAAGGTTTTATTATGTCAAGGTTTTGATATGTCTAAAGGTTTTGATATGTCTAAAGGTCTTAATATGTCTAAAGGTTTTGTTATGTCTAAAGGTTTTATGTCTAAAGGTTTTGTTTTGTCTAAAGGTTTTATGTCTAAAGGTTTTATGTCTAAAGGTTTAATGTCTAAAGGTTTTATTATGTCTAAAGGTTTTATTATGTCTAAAGGTTTTGTTTTGTCTAAAGGTGTTATGTCTAAAGGTTTTGTTTTGTCTAAAGGTTTTATGTGTAAAGGTTTTGTTTTGTCTAAAGGTTTTATGTCTAAAGGTTTTGTTTTGTCTAAAGGTTTTATGTCTAAAGGTTTTATTATGTCTAAAGGTTTTGTTATATCTAAAGGTTTTATTATGTCTAAAGGTTTTGTTTTGTCTAAAGGTTTTATTATGTATAAAGGTTTAATGTCTAAAGGTTTTGTTATGTCTAAAGGTTTTGTTATGTCTAAAGGATTTGTTATGTCTAAAGGATTTGTTATGTCTAAAGGTTTTATGTCTAAAGGTTTTGTTTTGTCTAAAGGTTTTATGTCTAAAGGTTTTATTACGCCTAAAGGTTTTATTATGTCTAAAGGTTTTATGTCTAAAGGTTTTGTTTTGTCTAAAGGTTTTATGTCTAAAGGTTTTGTTATGTCTAAAGGTTTTATGTCTAAAGGTTTTGTTATGTCTAAAGGTTTTATGTCTAAAGGTTTTGTTATGTCTAAAGGTTTTATGTCTAAAGGTTTTGTTTTGTCTAAAGGTTTTGTCTAAAGGTTTTGTTTTGTCGAAAGGTTTTATGTCTAAAGGTTTTGTTTTGTCTAAAGGTTTTATGTCTAAAGGTTTTGTTTTGTCTAAAGGTTTTATGTCTAAAGGTTTTATTACGTCTAAAGGTTTTATTATGTCTAAAGGTTTTATGTCTAAAGGTTTTATGTCTAAAGGTTTTGTTATGTCTAAAGGTTTTATGTCTAAAGGTTTTGTTATGTCTAAAGGTTTTATGTCTAAAGGTTTTGTTATGTCTAAAGGTTTTGTTTTGTCTAAAGGTTTTGTCTAAAGGTTTTGTTTGTCGAAAGGTTTTATGTCTAAAGGTTTTGTTTTGTCTAAAGGTTTTATGTCTAAAGGTTTTGTTTTGTCTAAAGGTTTTATGTCTAAAGGTTTTGTTATATCTAAAGGTTTTATTACGTCTAAAGGTTTTGTTACGTCTAAAGGTTTTATTATGTCAAGGTTTTGATATGTCTAAAGGTTTTGATATGTCTAAAGGTCTTAATATGTCTAAAGGTTTTGTTATGTCTAAAGGTTTTATGTCTAAAGGTTATGTTTTGTCTAAAGGTTTTATGTCTAAAGGTTTTATTATGTCTAAAGGTTTTGTTATATCTAAAGGTTTTATTATGTCTAAAGGTTTTGTTTTGTCTAAAGGTTTTATGTCTAAAGGTTTTGTTTTGTCTAAAGGTTTTATGTCTAAAGGTTTTATTACGTCTAAAGGTTTTATTATGTCTAAAGGTTTTATTACGTCTAAAGGTTTTGTTTTGTCTAAAGGTTTTATGTCTAAAGGTTTTGTTATGTCTAAAGGTTTTATGTCTAAAGGTTTTGTTTTGTCTAAAGGTTTTATGTCTAAAGGTTTTGTTTTGTCTAAAGGTTTTATGACTAAAGGTTTTGTTTTTGTCTAAAGGTTTTATGTCTAAAGGTTTTGTTTTGTCTAAAGGTTTTATGTCTAAAGGTTTTGTTACTGCCTAAAGGTTTTATTATGTCAAGGTTTTGATATGTCTAAAGGTTTTGATATGTCTAAAGGTCTTAATATGTCTAAAGGTCTTAATATGTCTAAAGTTTTTGTTATGTCTAAAGGTTTTATGTCTAAAGGTTTAATGCCTAAAGGTTTAATGTCTAAAGGTTTTGTGTCGAAAGCTTTTGTTATATCTAAAGGTTTTATTATATCTAAAGGTTTTATTATGTCTAAAGGTTTTATTATGTCTAAAGGTTTTGTTATGTCTAAAGGTTTTGTTATGTCTAAAGGTTTTGTTATATCTAAAGGTTTTATTTTGTCTAAAGGTTTTGTTATATCTAAAGGTTTTATTATGTTTAAAGGTTTTATTATGTCTAAAGGTTTTATGTCTAAAGGTTTTGTTTTGTCTAAAGGTTTTATGTCTAAAGGTTTTATTATGTCTAAAGGTCTTATTATGTCTAAAGGTTTTGTTTTGTCTAAAGTTTTTATGTCTAAAGGTTTTGTTTTGTCTTAAGGTTTTGTGTCGAAAGGTTTTATTATATCTAAAGGTTTTATTATATCTAAAGGTTTTATTATGTCTAAAGGTTTTATTATGTCTAAAGGTTTTGTTATGTCTAAAGGTTTTGTTATATCTAAAGGTTTTATTTTGTCTAAAGGTTTTGTTATATCTAAAGGTTTTATTATGTCTAAAGGTTTTATGTCTAAAGGTTTTGTTTTGTCTAAAGGTTTTGTTTTGTCTAAAGGTTTTATGTCTAAAGTTTTAATGTCTAAAGGTTTTGTTATGTCTAAAGATTTTATGTCTAAAGGTTTAATGTCTAAAGGTTTTATTATGTCTAAAGGTTTTATTATGTCTAAAGGTTTTGTTATATCTAAAGGTTTTGTTACTGCCTAAAGGTTTTATTATGTCTAAAGGTTTTATGTCTAAAGGTTTAATGTCTAAAGGTTTTGTTATGTCTAAAGGTTTTATGTCTAAAGGTTTTATGTCTAAAGGTTTTGTTTTGTCTAAAGGTTTTATATCTAAAGGTTTAATGTCTAAACTTTTAATGTCTAAAGGTTTTATTATGTCTAAAGGTTTTATATCTAAAGGTTTTACTACGCCTAAAGGTTTTGTTACGTCTAAAGGTTTTATTATGTCAAGGTTTTGATATGTCTAAAGGTTTTGATATGTCTAAAGGTCTTAATATGTCTAAAGGTTTTGTTATGTCTAAAGGTTTTATGTCTAAAGGTTTTGTTTTGTCTAAAGGTTTTATGTCTAAAGGTTTAATGTCTAAAGGTTTTATTATGTCTAAAGGTTTTATTATGTCTAAAGGTTTTGTTTTGTCTAAAGGTGTTATGTCTAAAGGTTTTGTTTTGTCTAAAGGTTTTATGTGTAAAGGTTTTGTTTTGTCTAAAGGTTTTATGTCTAAAGGTTTTGTTTTGTCTAAAGGTTTTATGTCTAAAGGTTTTATTATGTCTAAAGGTTTTGTTATATCTAAAGGTTTTATTATGTCTAAAGGTTTTGTTTTGTCTAAAGGTTTTATTATGTATAAAGGTTTAATGTCTAAAGGTTTTGTTATGTCTAAAGGTTTTGTTATGTCTAAAGGATTTGTTATGTCTAAAGGATTTGTTATGTCTAAAGGTTTTATGTCTAAAGGTTTTGTTTTGTCTAAAGGTTTTATGTCTAAAGGTTTTATTACGTCTAAAGGTTTTATTATGTCTAAAGGTTTTATGTCTAAAGGTTTTGTTTTGTCTAAAGGTTTTATGTCTAAAGGTTTTGTTATGTCTAAAGGTTTTATGTCTAAAGGTTTTGTTATGTCTAAAGGTTTTATGTCTAAAGGTTTTGTTATGTCTAAAGGTTTTATGTCTAAAGGTTTTGTTTTGTCTAAAGGTTTTGTCTAAAGGTTTTGTTTTGTCGAAAGGTTTTATGTCTAAAGGTTTTGTTTTGTCTAAAGGTTTTATGTCTAAAGGTTTTGTTTTGTCTAAAGGTTTTATGTCTAAAGGTTTTATTACGTCTAAAGGTTTTATTATGTCTAAAGGTTTTATTATGTCTAAAGGTTTTATGTCTAAAGGTTTTATGTCTAAAGGTTTTGTTATGTCTAAAGGTTTTATGTCTAAAGGTTTTGTTATGTCTAAAGGTTTTATGTCTAAAGGTTTTGTTATGTCTAAAGGTTTTGTTTTGTCTAAAGGTTTTGTCTAAAGGTTTTGTTTTGTCGAAAGGTTTTATGTCTAAAGGTTTTGTTTTGTCTAAAGGTTTTATGTCTAAAGGTTTTGTTTTGTCTAAAGGTTTTATGTCTAAAGGTTTTGTTATATCTAAAGGTTTTATTACGTCTAAAGGTTTTGTTACGTCTAAAGGTTTTATTATGTCAAGGTTTTGATATGTCTAAAGGTTTTGATATGTCTAAAGGTCTTAATATGTCTAAAGGTTTTGTTATGTCTAAAGGTTTTATGTCTAAAGGTTATGTTTTGTCTAAAGGTTTTATGTCTAAAGGTTTTATTATGTCTAAAGGTTTTGTTATATCTAAAGGTTTTATTATGTCTAAAGGTTTTGTTTTTGTCTAAAGGTTTTATGTCTAAAGGTTTTGTTTTGTCTAAAGGTTTTATGTCTAAAGGTTTTATTACGTCTAAAGGTTTTATTATGTCTAAAGGTTTTATTACGTCTAAAGGTTTTGTTTTGTCTAAAGGTTTTATGTCTAAAGGTTTTGTTATGTCTAAAGGTTTTATGTCTAAAGGTTTTGTTTTGTCTAAAGGTTTTATGTCTAAAGGTTTTGTTTTGTCGAAAGGTTTTATGACTAAAGGTTTTGTTTTGTCTAAAGGTTTTATGTCTAAAGGTTTTGTTTTGTCTAAAGGTTTTATGTCTAAAGGTTTTGTTACGTCTAAAGGTTTTATTATGTCAAGGTTTTGATATGTCTAAAGGTTTTGATATGTCTAAAGGTCTTAATATGTCTAAAGGTCTTAATATGTCTAAAGTTTTTGTTATGTCTAAAGGTTTTATGTCTAAAGGTTTAATGCCTAAAGGTTTAATGTCTAAAGGTTTTGTTATATCTAAAGCTTTTGTTATATCTAAAGGTTTTATTACGTCTAAAGGTTTTGTTATGTCTAAAGGTTTTATTATGTCTAAAGGTTTTAGTATGTCTAAAGGTTTTAGTATGTCTAAAGGTTTTGTTATGTCTAAAGGTTTTATTATGTCTAAAGGTTTTAGTATGTCTAAAGGTTTTGTTATGTGTAAAGATTTTATGTCTAAAGGTTTTGTTATGTCTAAAGGTTTTAGTATGTCTAAAGGTTTTGTTATGTCTAAAGATTTTATGTCTAAAGGTTTTGTTATGTCTAAATGTTTTAGTATGTCTAAAGGTTTTGTTTTCTAAAGTCTGTATGTCTAAAGGTTTTATGTCTAAAGGTTTTATGTCTAAAGGTTTTGTTATGTCTAAAGGCTTTATGTCTAAAGGTTTTGTTATGTCTAAAGGTTTTGTTATGTCTAAAGGTTTTGTTGTGTCTAAATGTTTTATTATGTCTAAAGGTTTTATTATGTCTAAAGGTTTTATGTCTAAAGGTTTTTGTTTTGTCTTAAGCTTTTGTGTCGAAAGGTTTTATTATGTCTAAAGGTTTTATTATGTTTAAAGGTGTTATTTCTAAAGGTTTTATGTCTAAAGGTTTTGTTATATCTAAAGGTTTTATTATGTCTAAAGGTTTTGTTATGTCTAAAGGTTTTATGTCTAAAGGTTTTATTATGTTTAAAGGTTTTATTTCTAAAGGTTTTATGTCTAAAGGTTTTGTTATGTCTAAAGGTTTTATTATGTCTAAAGGTTTTATTATGTCTAAAGGTTTTATTATGTCTAAAGGTTTTGTTATGTCTAAAGGTTTTGTTATGTCTAAAGGTTTTATTATGTCTAAAGGTTTTGTTATATCTAAAGGTTTTATTATGTCTAAAGGTTTTGTTATATCTAAAGGTTTTGTTATATCTAAAGGTTTTATTATGTCTAAAGGTTTTATTATGTCTAAAGGTTTTGTTATGTGTAATGGTTTTGTTATGTCTAATGGTTTTAAGTCTAAAGGTTTTGTTACGTCTAAAGGTTTTATTATGTCTAAAGGTTTTGTTACGTCTACTTACTCGATAGTCAATCAAACTTAAGTTTGTTTAAGCATCTGGTTCCTGAGTTCTCATATCTCCCTGTAACCGAAACAAAACATGGATAATATTTACTTCATGGTAATAGTTATAGTCGACAGCTTCTAACACTATATGGAAAACAAGAGTGAGGATGGAGTGTGGATGGCTCAACTCTGAAAGTAGATAGGTGCACTCCATGAAAGTATTTCAGGCGTTATGAAGTTTGTCAGTTTGTCCACAACAACTAGGGTGAAACACGTTTGGAAAGAAGAAAGGAAGGAATACCCTGCAAATGAGCAAACAGTCAAACAGGGAAGAAGTGGTCATGCATAATAACCATCATTCTGTGTTCCTTCGCTCTCCGAAATAGATTCGAAGAGAGAATGTCATGCATTTGGAGGAGGAGGGGAGGGGGTTTCAGGGCGAGTTCACATGGTCTCTGTCTGAAATGGAAGTGTTTTTAAGGGGAGAGAAAAATAAACTAGCTAACTACTAGCACGTCAGTGTCCTCTGTCCTGAGTAAATATGAGGCACACGTAGAGAGAGTGGGGATCAGACTGAGGCTGGGTTCCAAACGTTACCCTACTGTGTGTATTCATGTATATAATGTTAACCAACGGGGCTCCAACGACAGGCTGCATCCAAAATGTCATCCCATCACCCTATGTAGTGCACTTCTTTTGACGAGAGCGCAATATAGGGAATACAGGGTGCCATTTTGGACTCAGGCACAATGAACTTCAGTGAACCTACTGTATGTAGTGCACAGATGGGCTCCGGTTAAAAGCAGTACACTACATAAGGACAACTTGGTTAAAAGCAGTACACTACATAAGGACAACATAGTTAAAAGCAGTACACTACATAAGGACAACATAGTTAAAAGCAGTACACTACATAAGGACAACATGGTTAAAAGCAGTACACTACATAAGGACAACATGGTTAAAAGCAGTACACTACATAAGGACAACTTGGTTAAAAGCAGTACACTACATAAGGACAACATAGTTAAAAGCAGTACACTACATAAGGACAACTTGGTTAAAAGCAGTACACTACATAAGGACAACTTGGTTAAAAGCAGTACACTACATAAGGACAACATAGTTAAAAGCAGTACACTACATAAGGACAACATAGTTAAAAGCAGTACACTACATAAGGACAACATGGTTAAAAGCAGTACACTACATAAGGACAACATGGTTAAAAGCAGTACACTACATAAGGACAACATGGTTAAAAGCAGTACACTACATAAGGACAACATGGTTAAAAGCAGTACACTACATAAGGACAACTTGGTTAAAAGCAGTACACTACATAAGGACAACATAGTTAAAAGCAGTACACTACATAAGGACAACTTGGTTAAAAGCAGTACACTACATAAGGACAACTTGGTTAAAAGCAGTACACTACATAAGGACAACATAGTTAAAAGCAGTACACTACATAAGGACAACATGGTTAAAAGCAGTACACTACATAAGGACAACATGGTTAAAAGCAGTACACTACATAAGGACAACATGGTTAAAAGCAGTACACTACATAAGGACAACATGGTTAAAAGCAGTACACTACATAAGGACAACATGGTTAAAAGCAGTACACTACATAAGGACAACATGGTTAAAAGCAGTACACTACATAAGGACAACATGGTTAAAAGCAGTACACTACATAAGGACAACATGGTTAAAAGCAGTACACTACATAAGGACAACATGGTTAAAAGCAGTACACTACATAAGGACAACATGGTTAAAAGCAGTACACTACATAAGGACAACATGGTTAAAAGCAGTACACTACATAAGGACAACATGGTTAAAAGCAGTACACTACATAAGGACAACATAGTTAAAAGCAGTACACTACTTAAGGACGACATAGTTAAAAGCAGTACACTACTTAAGGACGACTTGGTTAAAAGCAGTACACTACATAAGGACGACATAGTTAAAAGCAGTACACTACTTAAGGACTAGGGTGCCATTTGGGTCTTCGTCTCTCAGACTGAAGTTCAATGTGAGAACTAGAAGAGGAGTCTTTGAAGTGGTGCATTGTGGGTTGTAATCAGATTAGAAGTCCGAGAGGACTCAACACACTCAACGGAGACACCTGCCTCTCTTCCCGCCTGCTACGTATAAAACACAGTGTTTGCGTCCCAATTGGCACCCCCTATTCCCTTTATAGTGCACTACTTTTGATGGACCTGTAGGTTTCTGGTAATAAAATATGTTCACTATATAGCGAATAGTGCAATTTAGGACGCACACAGAGAATGGGAACGTGGTTGAAAACCGCTGATGAGTTCGCTCTTCTATCTCCTCCAATTTGTTCATCCTTTGTGTTCGGGGGCCGTAGAGGGTTCTTGGTGCCAAGTCCTGTAATGGTGTATTCATTATTCCCGCCGTGAATCCTAACCCCCTGCCTTGTGGCACTAGAGGGGAATCTCACTAGAACACAACTTCACATGGAAAATACAATAAGGCCTGGGCGAACAGGAAGTGAATTATGGATTTGCTGCAGTGAAATTAAGATGACAAAGAAAGGGAGACGAGGAAGGGGGATAGAAGAGGATGGGGGAGGAGGGAGAGGATACATTTTTTTGAAAATCCTGTCTTAAATGGCCCCAAAGAGATGTAATTTGGGAAATGGCAAAAGTCTATTCCTTTTAAGAACTTATAAAAGACTATTACTTACTTATTTTTCTCTCTCTCTCTCTCTCTCTCTCTCTCTCTCTCTCTCTCTCTCTCTAAGTTGATAATGAACAAAAGTGGAATAAACAGTAAAATCGAACAGTAAACATTACACTCACAGAAGTTCCAAAATAATAAAGACATTTA
Source organism: Brachymystax lenok tsinlingensis (assembly GCA_030435695.1). Lineage (NCBI taxonomy): Eukaryota > Metazoa > Chordata > Actinopteri > Salmoniformes > Salmonidae > Brachymystax > Brachymystax lenok. The sequence continues at coordinate 3,510,055 of CM059789.1, forward strand.
GCAGATGTTATTGCGAGTGTAGCGAAATTCTTGTGCTTCTAGCTCCGACAGCGCAGTAATACCTAACAAGTAATCTAACAATTCCACAACAACTACATAATACACACAAATCTAAGTAAAGGGATGGAATAAGAATATGCACATATAAATATATAGATGGCCGAGCGGCATAGGCAAGATGCAATAGATGGTATAGAATACAGTATATACATCTGGGATGAGTAGTGTAAAATATGTAAACATCATTATTAAAGTGGCATTAATAAAGTGACTAGTGATCCATTTGTTTGAGTGCAAATAGTTAAAGTACAAAAGGGAAAACAAATAAACACAAATATGGGTTGTATTTACAATGGTGTTTGTTCTTCACCGGTTGCCATTTTCTTGTGGCAACAGGTCAACACATCTTGATGCTGTGACGGCACACTGTGGAATTCTACACTGTAGATATGGGAGTGTATCAAAATTGGATTTGATTTCGAATTCTCTGTGGATCTGTGTAATATTAGGGAAATATGTGTCTCTAATATGGTCATACATTTGGCAGGAGGTTAGGAAGTGCAGCTCTGTTTCCACCTCATTTTGTGGGCAGTGTGCACATAGCCTGTCTTCTCTTGAGAGCCAGGTCTGCCTACCCGCGGCCTTTCTCAATAGCAAGGCTATGCTCACTGAGTCTGTAAATAGTCAAAGCTTTCCTTAAGTTTGGGTCAGTCACAGTGGTCAGGTATTCTGCCGCGGTGTACTCTCTGTTTAGGGCCAAATAGCATTCTAGTTTGCTCCGTTTTGTTTTTATTATTTCCAATGTGTCAAGTAATTGTGTTTTTGTTTTCTAATGATTTGGTTGGGTCTAATTGTGATGCTGTTCTGGGGCTCTGTGGGGTCTGTTTGTGTTTGTGAACAGAGCCCCAGGACCAGCTTGCGTAGGGGACTCTTCTTCAGGTTAATGTCTCTGTAGGTGAGGGCTTTGTTATGAAAGGTTTGGAAATCTCTTCCTTTATCGTTTCTGGATTTTGAAAATTAACGGGTATCGGCGCAATTCTGCTCTGCATGCATTATCTGGTGTTTTACGTTGTACACAGAGGATATTTTTGCAGAATTCTTCATTCAGAGTCTCAATTTGGTGTTTGTCCCATTTTGTGAATTCTTGGTTGGTGAGCAGAACCCAGACCTCACAACCATAAAGGGCAATGGGTTCTATAACTGATGATGTATGATGTACTGCTAGTGTGATGTACTGGTATTATAATGTACTGGTAGTATAATGTACTGGTAGAATAATGTACTGGTAGTATAATGTACTGGTGGTATAATGTACTGGTGGTATAATGTACTGGTAGTATAATGTACTGGTAGTGTAATGTACTGGTAGTATAATGTACTGGTATTATAATGTACTGGTAGTATAATGTACTGGTAGAATAATGTACTGGTAGTGTGATGTACTGGTAGTGTGATGTACTGGTAGTGTGATGTACTGGTAGTGTAATGTACTGGTAGAATAATGTACTGGTAGTGTGATGTACTGGTAGTGTAATGTACTGGTAGAATAATGTACTGGTAGTGTGATGTACTGGTAGTGTAATGTACTGGTAGTATAATGTACTGGTAGTGTAATATACTGGTAGTATAATGTACTGGTAGTGTGATGTACTGGTAGTGTGATGTACTGGTAGTGTAATGTACTGGTAGTATAATGTACTGGTAGTATGATGTACTGGTAGAATAATGTACTGGTAGTGTGATGTACTGGTAGTGTAATGTACTGGTAGTATAATGTACTGGTAGTATAATGTACTGGTAGTGTGATGTACTGGTAGTATAATGTACTGGTAGTGTGATGTACTGGTAGTATAATGTACTGGTAGTATAATGTACTGGTAGTGTGATGTACTGGTAGTGTAATGTACTGGTAGTGTGATGTACTGGTAGTATAATGTACTGGTAGTGTGATGTACTGGTAGTGTGATGTACTGGTAGTGTGATGTACTGGTAGTATAATGTACTGGTAGTGTGATGTACTGGTAGTGTGATGTACTGGTAGTATGATGTACTGGTAGTGTAATGTACTGGTAGTGTGATGTACTGGTAGTGTAATGTACTGGTAGTGTAATGTACTGGTAGTGTGATGTACTGGTAGTGTGATGTACTGGTAGTGTGATGTACTGGTAGTATAATGTACTGGTAGTATAATGTACTGGTAGTGTGATGTACTGGTAGTGTGATGTACTGGTAGTGTAATGTACTGGTATTGTAATGTGCTGGTAGTGTAATGTACTGGCATTATAATGTACTGGTATTATAATGTACTGGTATTGTAATGTACTGGTATTGTAGTGTACTGGTATTGTAGTGTACTGGTAGTGTAATGTACTGGTAGTGTAATGTACTGGCATTATAATGTACTGGTATTATAATGTACTGGTAGTGTAATGTACTGGTAGTACATCTGAGTTGTTGACCAATTGCATTTCTGTAAAGTTAACCTCCAATCAGATATCAGACCTACAGGATATCATCACATCAGAACCTCTGCTACCCAGAGAAGGGGTTGGAGAGCAACGCAGAGCAGGCTGATTTCCTGAGAAGACAATAAACTGTTTTGATGAGAGTCACTTCGGGGGCTGGGCCGCCCTACATTAGCAGTCCTAATAGCAGTGACCACAATGTTTATCCGAGTCTATCGTCCAGACTGGAGATATCAACATCCCCAACGGCACCCTATTCCCTGCATAGTGCACTACATTTGACCAGATCCCTGTAGGTCTTCGTCAAAAGTAGTGCACTTTGAAGGGAATATGGTGCCATTTGGGACGCAAGCGGAGAGTTGCTTTGAGGCTGGTTGAGTCCCAGGCCTTGTCTACTCCCATCTATTCAACCATTACTGACCCCCAGTGTGTGTGTGTGTGTGTGTGTGTGTGTGTGTGTGTGTGACCACCCCAAAAAAGGACCAGGGGAACACACAGCAATAACCCTTCTATCATTTGTAGTACTGAGTCTAGTGTCCCTCTTCTCTTCCCTGCCCTCCCAGCTTACGTCCCAAATGGCCCCTTCGTCCCACAAGCCTCTGGTCAAAAGTAGTGCACTATATAGGGAATAGGGTATCATTTGAGACCCATTCATAGACTTGGCCACTTGTCTTTCTGTTCCCAGGCTGTGGTACGATTCCAGAGATTCTTACAGTCCCTGGAACACAGTCTGTCTGTAGCAGTGTGCTACACCTCTGCAGCATCCAGCTGTTTACACCTATTATCCTTGGGTTTGACTACTACTACTACCACTACACTGTAATACGGCCCAGGTAGAGTGAAGGGTGCTCTCTCATTCAGATAAAATCTATCTATGTGCACCAGTGGAGGCTGGTGAGAGGAGCTACAGGAGGACGGACTCAATGTAATGGCTGGAATGAAATAATTTGGAAGGGAGTCAAACATGTGGTTTCCATACGTTAGATGTGTTATGATACCGATTCCATATATTCCATTCCAGACATTACAATGAGCCTGTCCTCTTATAGCTCCTCCCACCAGCCCCCCTCACACACACAGGATGGAATGAACACACACACACACACACACACACACACAGGACGGAATGAACACACACACACACACACACACACACACAGGACGGAATGAACACACACACAAACACACACGCGCTGTCTGCATTGAATGCAGACAGATCTCTCCAGGCTCAAGGTTGTCTTGCTTATTAAATATAAACAGTGATGTCATTGATCAAAAAGCCAATTCCAGTTGTATTATTATGTTAGGAGGAAAATCTATTGGCCAATGAGAGGTGAACCCACTTGGTAAACAGATCTGCCATCCATTAAAGCCTGGGAGATTATCAAGGGCCTGTCCCAAGTGGCACCCTATTCCCTATATAGTGCACTACTCATGACCAGAGCCTCATGGGCCCTGGTTAAAAGTAAGTCATTAAATAGGGAATAGGGTGGTGTTTGACACACAGCCTCAGCACAAGCCTCAGTCCAACAAATAGCGGAGATTGTTTTAAACACCTTCTCTGCTGCCAGCTGCTGCTCAGCCCGTGACCTTCTCCTGGAGTTGTAGGTCGATTTGAAATGTGGCAAGAAGCCAGCTGCTACCACCACTACTACCTATCCTATAGCTTCACTTTAAATAAACACCACCCTCACCTCACCGGCCTGTACCTCTCCGTCCTCTACCTCCTCCTCCTCCTCCTCCTCCTCCTCCTCCTCCTCCTCTCAATATAAACAGCCAGGCTGTACTGATAAACTCACACCACCTTCACTTTAAATATACAGCACCACTCCCCTCTCCCCCATTGCCCCTCCCCTTCTTTCCCACCCCTCCCCTCCTAAATTATAATATATATATATATATATATATTAAACACTGTGGCTTCAGGAAGAATTCACACCCCGTTCAATCTTTCAAACACAGATTCAACCTCGAAGACCAGGAAGGTTTTCCAATACCTCGCGAAGATTATTCATATTTGTTTTTAAACCAGAACATTGAATATCGCTTTGAGCCTGGGAAGTTATTAATTACACTTTGGATCAATACAATACACCCCAGTCACTACGAAGATACAGGCGTCCTTCCTAACTCAGTTGCCGGAGAGGAAGGAAACCGCTCAGGGATTTCACCATGAGGCCAATGGTGACTTTAAAAACAGTTACGGAGTTTAATGGCTGTGATAGGAGAAAACGGAGGATGGATCGACAACATTGTAGTTACTCCACAATACTAACCTAATTGACAGAGTGAAAAGAAGGAAGCCTGTACAGAATATTAATGTTCCAATACATGCATCCTGTTTGCAACAAGGCAGTAAAGTAATACTGCAAAAAATGTCCCAAAGCAATTCACCTTTTATCCTGAATACAAAGTGTTATGTTTGGGGAAAATCCAATACAACACATTACTGAGTAGCACTCTCCAAATGTTCAAGCATAGTGGCGGCTGCATCATGTCATGGGTGTGCTTGTAATTGTTAAGGACTGGGGAGTTTTACAGAAATGGATTGGAGCTAAGCACAGGCAAAATCCTAGAGGAAACTTCTTCCAGTATGCTTTCCAAAAGACACTAGGAGACAAATAAATATAGAGACACTAAATATAGAGACACTAAAGTAAAACACAAGGGCCTTCGAACCGACTACACTGGCGTTACAAGTGCCAATGCTCTACCAGCTGAGCTTCAAAGGACTGATCATCTATCCCTATAAACAGCCATGCTGTACTGATAAACTCACTGTACATTCACTTTAAATAAACACCACCTCACCTCACCGGCCAGCACCTCTCCCCTCTCCTCCTCAACCTCTCCCCTCTCCTCCTTTAGCTCTCTCCCTCCTCCTCTCCCCTCCCCTCTCCTCCTCCACCTCTCCTCCTCCACCTCTCCTCCTCCACCTCTCCCTCTCCCCTCTCATCCTCTATCTCTCCCTCCTCCTCTCCCCTCCCCTCTCCTCCTCCACCTCTCCTCCTCAACCTCTCCCCTCTCCTCCTTTAGCTCTCTCCCTCCTCCTCTCCCCTTCCCTCTCCCCCTCCACCTCTCCCCTCTCCTCCTCATCTACCTCTCCCCTCTCCCCCTCCACCTCTCCCCCTCTCCTCCTCATCTACCTATCCCCTCTCCTCCTCTACCTCTCCCCTCTACCTCCTCCTCCACCTCTCCCCTCTACCCTCTCCAGCCCCCTCACCTCATCACCTTTCCAGCCCCCTCACCTCATCACCTCTCCAGACCCCTCACCTCATCACCTCCCCAGCCCCCTCACCTCACCTCATCACCTCCCCAGCCCCCTCACCTCCTCACCTCCCCAGCCCCCTCACCTCCTCACCTGCCCAGCCCCCTCACCTCCTCACCTCCCCAGCCCCCTCACCTCCTCATCTCCCCAGCCCCCTCACCTCATCACCTCTCCAGCCCCCTCACCTCACCTCCTCACCTCCCCAGCCCCCTCACCTCCTCACCTCCCCAGCCCCCTCATCTCATCACCTCCCCAGCCCCTAACCTCATCACCTCCCCAGCCCCCTCACCTCACCTTATCACCTCCCCAGCCCCCTCACCTCATCACCTCCCCAGCTGACCCTGCTCCTCTATGATAGGTCAGCTACATCATCACCCCTGCTCCTCTATGATAGGTCAGCTACGTCATCACCCCTGCTGCTCTATGACAGGTCAGCTACGTCATCACCCCTGCTGCTCTATGATAGGTCAGCTACATCATCACCCCTGCTCCTCTATGATAGGTCGGCTACGTCATCACCCCTGCTCCTCTATGATAGGTCAGCTACGTCATCATCAACACTTAAACACCACCTCACCTCACCGGCCAGCACCTCTCCCCTCTCCTCCTCATCTACCTCTCCCCTCCACCTCTCCCCTCTCTCCATTACCTCTCCCCTCCACCTCTCCCCCTCTCCTCCTCCACCTCTCCCCCTCTCCCCTCTCCAGCCCCCTCACCTCATCACCTCTCCAGCCCCCTCACCTCATCACCTCCCCAGCCCCCTCACCTCATCACCTCCCCAGCCCCCTCACCTCATCACCTCCCCAGCCCCCTCACCTCATCACCTCCCCAGCCCCCTCACCTCCTCACCTCCCCAGCCCCCTCACCTCCTCACCTCCCCAGCCCCTCACCTCCTCACCTCCCCAGCCCCTCATCTCCCCCAGCCCCCTCATCTCATCACCTCTCCAGCCCCCTCACCTCATCAACTCCCCAGCCCCCTCACCTCCCCAGCCCCCTCACCTCCTCACCTCCCCAGCCCCCTCATCACCTCCCCAGCCCCCTCACCTCCTCACCTCCCCAGCCCCTCACCTCCTCACCTCCCCAGCCCCCTCACCTCATCACCTCCCCAGCCTCCTAAATAATCATCTATCACAATCAACACCAGGCCGACTAAAAAAGCAGATGTGTCTGAAGGTCTAATAGCCCCCAAGATACTCCTCCTCCTGACTCTGAACCACTGCACCCTGCTGCTCTATGATAGGTCAGCTACATCATCACCCCTGCTGCTCTATGATAGGTCAGCTACATAATCACCCCTTCTCCTCTATGATAGGTCAGCTACATCATCACCCCTGCTGCTCTATGATAGGTCAGCTACATAATCACCCCTTCTCCTCTATGATAGGTCAGCTACGTCATCACCCCTGCTGCTCTATGATAGGTCAGCTACGTCATCACCCCTGCTGCTCTATGATAGGTCAGCTACATCATCACCCCTGCTGCTCTATGATAGGTCAGCTACATCATCACCCCTGCTCCTCTATGATAGGTCAGCTACATCATCACCCCTGCTCCTCTATGATAGGTCAGCTACGTCATCATCAACACTTAACTCAACAGAATAACTGCCAGAGATCATTGACTAAGTCAGTCCTGTGTGGTTGTGGTTTGCTGCAGTGTAGCTACTGTATGCATGTGTCCCAAATGGCACCCCATTACCTGTACCAGAGCCCTTCGAGCCCTGGTTGAAAGTAGTGCACTACATAGGGAATAGTGTGCCATTTGGGACCAAGTTGCATACTCTGACTTGTTTAAAGGGCCTGTGAGGATGTTTCTCTCCAGATCATCCTAATGTCCTGGTTGTGTATTGATACACTATGCTTCCCACAGGATCAATACACTGCTGCGGACATAATGGAGTCTCTCTGAGGGCAACTGGAGTGGTCTGGCTGAGCAATTAACGTTTAGAGGACCACACACACACACCAACACACACCAACACACACCAACACACACCAACTTGGAGGCCCATTGGATGGATGCTGCATAACAGTATCTACTGTTTCTACAGGCATGACTCTGTCCAAACTGTTTTAATCAGTATCTACTGTTTCCACAGGTATCAGTATCTACTGTTTCTACAGGCATGACTCTGTCCAAACTGTTTTAATCAGTATCTACTGTTTCTACAGTCAAAGTCACCATTATTAGTCAGTTGTACAACCAAATGCCTTGAACTGAAATGTGTCTTCCGCATTTAACCCAACCCCTCTGAATCAGAGAGTTGCGGGGGGCTGCCTTAATCAACATCCACGTCTTCGGCGCCCGGGGAACAGTGGGTTAACTGCCTTGTTCAGGGGCAGAACGACAGACCTTGTCAGCTCGGGGATTCGAACTTGCAACCCTCCGGTTACAAGTCCAACGCTTTAACCACTAGGCTACCTACCGCCCAATAGGCATGACTCTGTCCAAACTGTTTTAATCAGTATCTACTGTTTCTACAGGCATAACTCTGTCCAAACTGTTTTAATCAGTATCTACTGTTTCTACAGGCATAACTCTGTCCAAACTGTTTTAATCAGTATCTACTGTTTCTACAGGCATAACTCTGTCCAAACTGTTTTAATCAGTATCTACTGTTTCTACAGGCATAACTCTGTCCAAACTGTTTTAATCAGTATCTACTGTTTCCACAGGCATGACTCTGTCCAAACTGTTTTAATCAGTATCTACTGTTTCCACAGGCATGACTCTGTCCAAACTGTTTTAATCAGTATCTACTGTTTCCACAGGCATGACTCTGTCCAAACTGTCAGAAACATGGCAAAGAAACAAATATTCACAACAGCTTGTTATTAACTGTTGTCCACAGACTGCTGTTTCAGTTACGGAACTCTTGGTTTAACTTCAAAGTCTTTCTAAAGGCTATTATCTAATATAATTACATTATCGTTACATCAACATCATTTCTGGGTGTTTGAAGATGTTTGTGTGATAACTCTCTCTCAACATCATGGTCTAGTCCACCATTAGAAGTTCCCTGTATTTCTGTAATCTCAACAAAACTCAACAACTAACTGTTGTATTAAATTGTTTGCTACAGGGAGCAGTTTCAAGGAGACAACTGATCCACATCACTGTTACAAAATAGTGTTATTCCAGCATATCTAGCCATTCTATAAGATTCATACATTATATAAAGAACACCAAGACATTCTAGAGAGAACATCCAGACATTCTAGAAAGAACACTCAGACATTCTAGAAGATTCAGACATTCTAGAACACAAAGACATTTTAGACCACCCATACATTCTAGAACACCCAGACATTCTAAAAGAACCAGTCATTCTAGAACGTCAAGACATTCTAGAACACCCAAACATTCTAGAACACCCAGACATTCTACAACACCCAGACATTCTAGAACATTCAGACATTCTAAACACAGCCAGACATTGTTCAACAGCCTGTGATTCCAGAGCATTCAGCCATTCTACAACACACAGCTATTCCAAGAAAGCAATAATTATTTGCTACAGGGAGCAGTTACATGGAGACAGGGTGTTGATCCACATCACTGTTACAAGATAGTGCTGTTCCAGAATATCCAGCCATTCTAGACAATGCAAACATTCCATAGCACTCAGACATTCTAGAAGATTCAGACATTCTAGAAAGAACACCCAGATATTCTAGAACACAAAGACATTCTACAACAGCCAGACATTCTACAACAGCCAGACATTCTACAACAGCCAGACATTCTTGAACACCCTGTGATTCTAGAATATTCAACCATTCTTCAACACACAGCTATTCCAAGAAAGCAACCTGGCATCACAGTCCACTCACTAACAAACACGAATGTGTCCATCCTGGCACTAATGAAACATGATAATACTTTGTCTTGTTGTGTTTACTCTCTCTCAGAGGCAGGCGTGGAGATGGAAGCTGCCACTGTGGTGGAGAAGGGGATAGTTGCCACCTGAGTAATCGCTGTGCTCCCAGGCGTTTCAGCACGGTACAACTTCTGCACGGCAACAGAAGAAAACATTTACACTCAATGAATAAAAGATGAGAAGAAAAGTGATGTCATGCATTCGTTTAAAAAGGAGACAGAAGAAACATTAAACGTTACACAATTGCTGTGAAACAGGTTTTTATGGAATCCTTCACCTCAAAGCATGTGAAGGATTCCAGCACTTTGGAGGAGAAACCATAAAAAAAAAAACACTTTGTACCTGTAACTAAATGTCCTGGAACAAGACTCTCTCTTCATCCATGGTTAAGCGCCATCTAGCACTCTCTCCTTCACTATCGGAGACTCGGCTAGGAGAACCTGTTGGTTGGATGGTCATCTGGATTGCACGGTCTGTTTCCTGAATCCAAGTAGCAAGAAACAACTAACTGGAACTAAGAGAGTGTTCAGCAGTGGTGCCCAATCCTAAGAGAACACTTGTGCCCAAATATCACTCCAGCAGCAAACGAAAACAGACAAACTCTAACTCTTTTCAGAGTAGCCTCCAGAAACCACTTAACCCCATATAACCCTTTTTTGTTTGCTGTGTGTAGTGTAGACTGCTCCCAAACAGCTCTCTCACTAACTTACTTAGGCCTACAGGCATGAAACGGGTCTAATAATATATCGGGTCAGGCTGGTTGAACAGTAACAGCCTTTTCCTGACATAGATTACATTAAATGGAATAAGTCATAGAATCAGACTGTTGCTCCCCACATGAGTACTTGGCTCCGTCCTCAATGGAGCCCTATTTTCTCATAGTGCACTACTTTTGTCCAGAGCCCTATGGGCCACCACTGGTATTAAAATACAATAAAATGGTGCACTATATAGGGTATAGGGTGCTATTTGGGACGCAAGTCCCTTATCATAAGCCAATAATATCATATTACATTTCATGTTTGTCATCTCCAGCACCACTCCAACATCAACAGACGTGAAAATGGTGTGTTTCTATGTTTTGTAGTAAAACAGCTAGAGGAAGATAAGTGTTTCCAATGACACCGTCAACCAATTAGTGGGCAACGCCTCCTGATAATTGGATAAAATCACGACGCACACCTACGATGTCATTGGAAACACATATTCCTCTGTCCTCTTTACTACAAAACATAGAAACGTGACATTTTTACATATGTTGATGTTGGGAGGTGGTGGTTGGTGCTTGAGATGAATATAAATATTAAACAATTATTTAATGAAACATTGAATTTGGCCTTACTGCTATTAGCCCATAGAATACAATAAATAACAGATTCCTACATGAAAAACAGAGGATCAAAACATAAACCAAAATAAAGTTTGTTTTAAAGGGTCTGTCCTATATCTGAGAGATACGGGTAAGATCAGGAAATTACACCTATTTCTTTACCCATATTTAACCACATTTTTTTAGCCACTAACCTACTTCCATCTATTCATTCTTCAGAGCAAAACACCCGACTTGTCCGTGAGAGTCTCACCTTTCCATCGAGGGGGTCATATTAATGTGTAGGCCAAAACCGTTCGGATAGGTACAGACGGGTTTTTTTGTGAGAAGACCAATTTTCCCGTGCTGTCTGTCTTACGGTCTGATAAACATCGCTGTAGCTCGGCCACCTTCCACCGTTGCCGTACGCAGTGGACTGAGATGCAGCCTGTGCCGATAAACATACATTGCGCTTAAACAGACAGAATTTGGAGGGAATTTGTCTATAATGCTAATTCGATTGTATCATTGACTCTAGGGAGTAGCCGGCAGCGTGGAGACTTCATCAGGTTCCTCAATGGAGGATCAGAGCCAGAATTCAGGTTTTTCAGGTGTATAATTATTTCTCCGATTAGTAAGGTGTTGTGTGTGTGTGTGTGTGTGTGCGGAACACATTTAATTCAAAAAAATCGAAAGTACATTATGTCTAAATGCTAATGCTGTGATAGTATGAATAATGTTCCATTCCAAGGTCATTGCCCCATCACCTGTTTATTTCCCTACCGCTGACTGACCAATTGATACAAGACTTATTTTGAATGACATTCTATTCTCCCTGTTGAATCTTACAAAAACAGGCACTCTACCTCCTGAGCAATAAAGGCCTGTATAATGTACCTCTTGCTGAAGGTCAAACTGTACTTACATTACAGATAACCTACACATCCGTTGCATTAACCAGTGACTAACAGGGAAGAAAAGGACACGCTCCAACTCAAATAGAACGGTGTACATATCAGATCAGTCTTACCTTCCACCCTCCCTGGGGCCAGAGTCTGCTCCTGAGGTAGACGTGTCCTGGATGTCTCCTGAGGTAAATGTCTACTGGATGTCTCCTTTCAGGCGACTGGATGTTTCCTGAGGTAGATGTCTCCTGGACGTCTCCTGAGGTAGATGTTTCCTGGACGTCTCCTGAGGTAGATGTTTCCTGGATGTCACCTGAGGTAGATGTCTCCTGGATATCTCCTGAGGTAGATGTGTCCTGGATGTCTCCTGAGGTAGATGTATCCTGGATATCTCCTAAGGTAGATGTTTCCTGGATGTATCCTGAGGTAGATGTATCTTGGATGTATCCTGGATATCTCCTGAGGTAGATGTTTCCTGGATGTATCCTGAGGTAGATGTATCTTGGATGTATCCTGAGGTAGATCTATCCTAGATGTCTACTGAGGTAGATGTATCCTGGATGTATCCTGAGGTAGATGTATCCTGGATGTCTCCTGAGGTACATGTATCCTGGATGTCTCCTGAGGTACATGTATCCTGGATGTCTTCTTTCAGTCCACTAGGTTAGACTCCATCAGAGATTATCTCAGAACCTTGCTGAGAGACCAAAAACTGAGGTCAGCCATGCAGTACTCACCCTCTAGGTAGGCTCTGTGATGCCTTACTGCACAGACACACCCACGCACACACACACACACACATGCACCCTAACACACACACACAAACACAGCTCTGTGATGTCTTACTGTGGATGGGTTCAGTGGTCCGTACTGTACAACCTGCTACCTCCCAGGGTTTGACAGGAACTGTACTTGATGTTATACATGGGAGATATACTGCTGTACGTGATGAACTCTAATGGAGCGGCAGAAGTGGTGGGAGTTTTTGGAGAGTCTGGTGTGCCCAAAGTAAAATGCCTGCCACTCAGGCCCAGAAACTAGGATATGCACATAATTAGTACTATTGGATAGAAAACACTAAAACTGTTAAAATAATGTATGTGAGTGTAACAGAACTGATATGGCAGGCGAAAGCCAGAGGAAAATCCGTCTTGGAAAAATGTGTTTCTGAGAAATGCCTCTTTTTCCAATGTGTTTCTATAGGATCTGCTGAATTCCAGCTCCCAGATTGCAGTACCTATGGCTTCCACTAGATGTCAGCAGTTTTTCGACAAGGTTTGAAGAGTTTATCTTGAAAAACAGCCGAATAGAAGAAGATTATGTAAGTGGAGTGAGGAAGTGCCTTTTGTGTTTTGCGCGCGAGACCGTGAGTGCGCGCCTCTGTATTTTACTTTTCTATCTCTCAGGATATTATCCGTGTGAAATATTATAGTTAATATACATAAAAATTTACCTAAGGATACATTTTAATCAATGTTTGATTTGTTTGGGCAAAGTTAATAGGTATATTTTGAACGCTTTCTCTGTCCTGTACAATCAACGAGTGAACGGTGGATTTTCTGAACATAACTTGCCAACCAAACGGAGGACTTTTTCTAACAAAAGGAACATTGGATGTCTTGCTTGGACACTTCGGCTTGTCCTTAGCAGAAGATCATCAAAGGTGAGAGATTTATTTGAGCTCTTTTTATGTGTTTTGTGACACCCGTGCTGGTTATGAAATTATTCTAATGCAAAAATATGCGGGGCGCTGTCCTCAGACAATCAAATGTTATGCTTTCGCCGTAAAGCCTTTTTGAAATCTAACAACGCTGTGAGATTGCCAAGAGTCTAAGCTTTTGAACAGTGTGCAACACTTGTATTTTGATGAATGTTGTATAATTCTACTTTTGGATTTTGAATTTGGCGCTTTACATTTTTCCGGGTTTTGTCGTAACTGGGGCTAACGCCCCAGCGCTCCCTATGAGGATTATACATGGGTGCTATACTGCTGTACATGATGTTAATACATGGGTGATATACTGCTGTAAATAATGTTAGTACATGGGTGATATACTGCTGTACATGATGTTAATACATGGGTGATATACTGCTGTACATGATACGTCCTTATATTGTTCTTAAATGATATCCATGTTACAACACGTTCTTGTGTGACAGACGGGTTTAAGACGTTTGAGAGCAGGGATGTGCAACGTGTGTGATGACATCACGGAAGTTTCCGTACAGCGATCAATCAGACGTCAGTATTCATCGGCATGTGGTAATGTGCTGTGATTTTACTTGGTGTTGTGTACTGTGAGTCATCACTGAAACACTGGATGCGTTTGTTTTGTCCAATGACACCCACATAAAAAAATAACACAGATCCAACGGAGGGAAGGAGACGTCGTTTTGTTAGATGGATATATCGGTGACTTCCTCCTCCGGATAGTCTGAGTCCCATTTGGCATCCTATTCCCTATATAGTGCACAAACATTTGGGACGCAAACAGAGATGGGTGACTTGGCATCAGGCAGGTGTTTAAGAACAAATTTTCCTCTGTAGATTGAAACAATAGTCAGGCTTAGTCCCAAATGAATCCCGAATTCACTACTTTTGAGGCCCCTCACAGGACTCTGGTCTTTAAAAGGACAGGCTGCCACTTGGCACACAGTCCCCAGTCATCCCACAGCAAGCGGAGGTGGTGAGGATGATTAGACTAATGGTAACCATGGTGATGTGAATCCACACATGTACAACTGTGAACCATGGGTTCTAGAAACAGAGGAGGAGAGAGGTTGAAAAGGACAGGAGTGGAGGAGAGGAGGAGAGGAGAGGGGGAGAAAAGGAGAGGAGAGGAGGAGGAGAGGAGGAGAGGAGAGGAGAGGGGGAGAAAAGGAGAGGAGTGGAGGAGGAGAGGAGGAGAGGAGAGGAGAGGGGGAGAAAAGGAGAGGAGTGGAGGAGGAGAGGAGGAGAGGAGTGGAGGAGGAGAGGAGGAGAGGAAGAGAGGAGGAGAGGAGTGGAGGAGGAGAGGAGTGGAGGATAGAGGAGGAGAGGCGTGGTGGAGGAGAGGAGGAGAGGAGTGGAGGAGGAGAGGAGGAGAGGCGTGGTGGAGGAGAGGAGGAGAGGAGGAGAGGAGTGGAAAATAGAGGAGGAGAGGGGAAGAGGAGTAATCTGAAGGAAATACAGTATGTGTCTCTAATATGGTCATACATTTAGCAGGAGGTTAGGAAGTGTCCACCTCATTTTGTGGGCAGTGTGCACATAGCCTGTCTTCTCTTGGCAGCCAGGTCTGCCTACTGCGGCCTTTCTCAATAGCAAGGCTATGCTCACTGAATCTGTACATAGTCAAAGCTTTCCTTAAGTTTGGGTCAGTCACAGTGGTCAGGTATTCTGCCACTGTGTACTCTCTGTTTAGGGCCAAATCGCATTCTAGTTTGCTCTGTTTCTTAGTTATTTCCAATGTGTCAAGTAATTACAGTGCCATCAGAAAGTATTCAGACCCTGTTACTTTTTCCAAATGTTAAGTTACAGCCTTATTCTAAAATTGATGTATCTGCACACAATTCCCCATAAAGCAAAAACAGGTTTTTAGAAATGTTTGCTAATTTATAAAAAGTAAAAAAACAGATATTACATTTCCATAGGTATTCAGACCCATTACTCAGTACTTTGTTGAAGCACCTTTGGCAGCGATTACAGCCTAGAGTCTTCTTGGGTATGACGTTACAAGCTTGGCACACCTGTATTTGAGGAGTTTCTCCCATTCTTCTCTGCAGATCCTCTCAAGCTCTGTCTCTCCAGAGATGTTCGATCAGGATGAAGTCCAGGCTCTTAGCTGGGCCACTCAAGGACATTCAGATACTTGTCCCGAAGCCACTCCTGCTTTGTCTTGGCTGTGTGCTTAAGTTCGTTATCCTGTTGGTAGCCCTCTGGAGCAGCGTTTTATCAAGGATCTCTCTGTTCTTTGCGCCATTCATCTTTGCTTCAATCCTGACTAGTCTCCCAGTCCCTACTGCTGAAAAACATCCCCACAGCATGATGCTTCCACCACCATGCTTCACCATAGGGATGGTGCAAGGTTACCTCCAGATATGACGGTTGGCATTCAGGCCAAAGAGTTCTATCTTGGTTTCATCAGACCAGAGAATCTTGTTTCTCATGGTCTGAGAGTCGGTTGGTGCCTTTTGGCAAACTCCAAGCGGGCTGTCATGTACCTTTTACTGAGGAGTGGCTTCCGTCTGGCCACTCTACCGTAAAGGAACGATTGGTGGAGTGCTGCAGAGATGGTTGTCCTTCTGGAAGGTTCTCCCATCTCTGCAGACGAACTCTAGAGCTCTGTCAGAGTGACCACCGGGTTCTTGGTCACTTCCCTGACCAAAGCACTTCTCCCCTGATTGCTCAGCTTGGCTCTATAAAGAGTCTTGGTGGTTACAATCATCTTCCATTTAAGAATGATGGAGGCCACTGTGTGCTTGGGGACCTTCAACGCTGAAGAAATGTTTTGGTACCCTTCCCCAGATCTGTGCATCAACACAATCCTGTCTCTGAGCTCTACGGACCTCATGGCTTGGTTTTTGCTCTGACATGCACTGTCAACTGTGGGACCTTATATAGACAGGTGTGTGCTTTAATAATGTCCAATCAATTGAATTTACCACAGCTGGACTCCAATCAAGTTGTAGAAACATCTCAAGGATGATCGGAAACAGGATGCACCATGAGCACAATTTTGAGTCTCATAGCAAATGGTCTGAATACTTATGTAAATAAGATATTTTTGTTATTTTAGATTTTTTTTGCAAACAATTCTGTAAACCTGTGTTTGCTTTGTCATTATAGGGTATTGTGATGTCATTATGGGGTATTGTGATGTCATTATAGGGTATTGTGATGTCATTATGGGGTATTGTGATGTCATTATGGGGTATTGTGATGTCATTATGGGGTATTGTGTGTCGATTGATGAGGATTTTTATAAATGTATTCCATTTTAGAATAAGGCTGTAACGTAACAAAATGTGGAAAAGGTCAAGGTGTCTGAGAACATTCCGAAGGCACTGTATCTTTTTTTTTTTTTTCATGATCTGGTTGGGTCTAATTGTGTTGCTGTCCTGAGGCTCTGTGGGGTCTGTTTGTGTTTGTGAACAGAGCCCCAGGACCAGCTCGCTTAGGGGAATCTTCTCCAGGTTCATCTCTCTGTAGGTGATGGCTTTGTTATGGAAGGTCTGGGAATCGCTTCCTTTTAGGTACCTATTACCTCAATTACTTTGACTAACCAGTGCCCCCACACATTGACTCTGTACCGGTACCCCCCTGTATATAGTCTCGCTATTGTTATTTTACTGCTGCTCTTTAATTATTTGTTACTTTTATTTTATATTTATCTATTTTTAAACTAACGTTTATTTTTTCTTAAAACTGCATTGTTGGTTACAGTTTTTTACAGTCGCTAGGACACATTTCTCAATACTTAGGTCACTTTTTCAAAACTCTTCACACAGTGAGCACAACAGAAGTATATGTGGGCTAAACTGTGGATCATTTATCATTGCTTTGGCACAAAATGCATTCAATGACTACATCTTTCAAATTACATTAACTCTTTTCTCACTTCGACACAACAACCGCCAAAACTCTGTGTACCTACAGGCCAATTTGCACATGCTTATATACTGTTTTCAAAACTGTTAAACTTATGTTCAAAACAATAACATAATACAAAACTGAATAAGACAGCAATTTGCTACATTTCTACAGTAATATTTTAATGAAATATATTTTAAATCTTAAAATTAAATGCTATAAAAACAATTGGACAATTGGACCAACCACAGCTGATTCTCATTGTAGATGAACATCTACACAGGTGTTACTATTTCAATTTCATTACAAAAGGAGACAACTGCTGAATAGTTTTGTATTGTGATGTAAACATGGACCCAGCCAGAAATAGAGAAGTGGCTGAAAGAGAAAGAAGAGTGGATGGGAGGGGGCGAGGAATACGTATGCGTGGTGGAAGAAGAATAAGAGGAAGATCAAGAGCTGTAGTCTCAGATGAGATCAGAGCTACTGTAATTGATCATGTAGTAAATCATGGTCTCTCAATGAGAGAAGCTGGTCAGAGAGTGCAGCCAAATTTGCAACGCTCAACAGTGGCATCTATTGTTAGAGTTTTCCGGCAAACCAACAGGTAACTTGTATTCTGCAAGGGCATATGACTGAGTTGCACATTACAGAAGTAAATAGATTTGTGTGTAATTGCTTTTGCATTTCTGCTTAGGACTCAACGGTTACCTCACACAGGTGGGAGAGGAAGGATGCTCACTGATGTGCAGGAAACTGCCATTGTTGATATGGTCATCAGAAACAATGGCATAAAACTCACTGAGATTCGAGACAGAGTCTTGGCAGACAACGTTACTTTTGCAAATATTCACAGTGTAAGCATAACAACTATTTCTAGAGTCCTGAAAAACATCAGGTCAGGATGAAACAGTTGTACACTGTGCCTTTGAGAGGAACTCTGAACATGTCAAGCAACTCAGGAACCAATATGTCCAGGTAAGATCACAATAAAATACAGAACTGTTTTTAAACAAAACCAAACACACACAAAGACATATTTTTAGGTAATGTTTACTACTGTAACAGCTTATGTTGCCTTGTGGATTTATTTTAGAGAGTCATGGAGATTGAAGGCAGGCAAACACCCCACATTTTCATCTTTGTGGATGAGGCGGGTTTCAACTTGGCCAAAACACGGCGACGAGGAGGAATGTGATTGGGAAGAGAGCCACAGTGGATGTCCCGGGCCAGAGGGTGCCAACATCACAATGTGCGCAGCAATATCCACTGATGGACTGCTGTTACACAAACCACTAACTGGGCCATACAACACTGAACGTCTCCTTGCGTTCCTGCATGATCTCTATGGAAGGGTTGTGCTAGGTGATGAAAGGGATGCAGAGAGAAGAAATCAGCCAACATTTATAATTGTATGGAACAATGTGGCATTTCACCACTCCCGTGCAGTCACTGAGTGGTTTGCATCCCATCCCAGAATGGTGTCACTTTTCCTCCCACCTTACTCTCCATTCCTCAACCCCATAGAGGAATTATTTTCCTCATGGAGGTGGAAGGTTTATGACCACCATCCACATGATCAAATGTCCCTCCTGGATGCAATGAATGCTGGATGCCTGGACATATCAGCAGAAGATTGCCAGGGATGGATCAGGCATGCCAGAAGATTCTTTCCTAGGTGTATTGCCCTAGATGACATAGGATGTGATGTGGATGAGAACCTGTGGCCAAATGGAGAAGACCGAGTAGATTAGCATTACTATTGTATCTGTATCAGTTGATGGTGTGTATACAACCTCTTGTATTTTGGAATTACTCACTGCAAAAAAATAAAAAAAAATAAAAGACATAAAATATATTGAAGCATTCTGCATCATGTCTGATTCATTCCAGTAACATATATTGCAGTGAATTATAAACAGAGATGTGTCCTTGTTTTACACAAGAAAACATTGTATAATGCTACATGTTGTTAGTGTTTTTTAGGTCATTGTTTTGTGGGTGACAAAGTGTGTTTGTTGGCTGTCAACCTTTGCTAGTGTTGTGGAAGAATGTGTTGATTTGAGACATGTATGAAGTGATTTGGTAGTTTTAGTGCATTTTGAATGTGAAATGAACTGCTGTGCCGAGCTGAAAGTTGGTTAGGAGAACTGTGTGAAGAGTTTTGAAAAAGTGACTTAAGTATTGAGAAATGTGTCCTAGCGACTGTAAAAAACTGTAAGGGCTTGTAAGTAAGCATTTCACAGTAAGTTGTATTCGGCGCATGTGACAAATAAAATTTGATTTGATTTTTAGAATTTAACGGCTCTTTTCAGGATTTTGATTATTAGCGGGAATCGGCCTAATTCTGCTCTGCATGCATTATTTGGTGTTTTACGTTGTACACAGAGGATATTTTAGCAGAATTCTGCATGCAGTCTTAATTTGGTGTTTGTCACATTTTGTGAATTCTTGGTTGGTGAGCGGACCCCAGACCTCACAACCATAAAGGGCAGTGGGTTCTGTAAACTGATTCAAGTATTTTTTGTGTGTGTGTGTCATGCAGCATGGTGTGTGTGCGTGTCATGCAGCATGGTGTGTGTGTGTGTCATGCAGCATGGTGTGTGTGTGTGTGTCATGCAGCATGGTGTGTGTGTGTCATGCAGCATGGTGTGTGTGTGTCATGCAGCATGGTGTGTGTGTGTGTCATGCAGCATGGTGTGTGTGCGTGTCATGCAGCATGGTGTGTGTGCGTGTCATGCAGCATGGTGTGTGTGTGTGTGTGTGTGTGTCATGCAACATGGTGTGTGTGTGTCATGCAGCATGGTGTGTGTGTGTCATGCAGCATGGTGTGTGTGTGTGTCATGCAGCATGGTGTGTGTGTGTGTTATTCAGCATGGTGTGTGTGTGTGTCATGCAGCATGGTGTGTGTGTGTCATGCAGCATGGTGTGTGTGTGTGTCATGCAGCATGGTGTGTGTGTGTGTCATGCAGCATGGTGTGTGTGTGTGTCATGCAGCATGGTGTGTGTGTGTCATGCAGCATGGTGTGTGTGTGTGTCATGCAGCATGGTGTGTGTGTGTGTCATGCAGCATGGTGTGTGTGTGTGTCATGCAGCATGGTGTGTGTGTCATGCAGCATGGTGTGTGTGTGTGTCATGCAGCATGGTGTGTGTGTGTGTGTGTGTCATGCAGCATGGTGTGTGTGTGTCATGCAGCATGGTGTGTGTGTGTGTGTCATGCAGCATGGTGTGTGTGTGTGTGTGTGTCGTGCAGCATGGTGTGTGTGTGTGTGTCGTGCAGCATGGTGTGTGTGTGTGTCATGCAGCATGGTGTGTGTGTGTGTCATGCAGCATGGTGTGTGTGTGTGTCATGCAGCATGGTGTGTGTGTGTGTCATGCAGCATGGTGTGTGTGTGTGTGTGTGTCATGCAGCATGGTGTGTGTGTGTGTGTGTGTCATGCAGCATGGTGTGTGTGTGTGTGTGTGTGTCATGCAGCATGGTGTGTGTGTGTCATGCAGCCCCATAGTGTGTCTTTCCAGGGGCTGGGAGATAAGGGGTGCGACACGCAGAGAAGTGTCCCCGGCTCTGGATCCTGGATCTGCTAGGAAAACGGCATTCATTCACAAAGGACGAAATTAACATGTAGTTGGTGACGCTGCGATGGAAAGAGAAGGATATAATGAACAAACTGGAGCCTAGGTTCACGTTTACAAACCCAATGGAAAACATTTTGTTGTAAGAGTTCTGGGCTCTATTTTAACCTGGTCAACCTAACCTGGTCAGCCTAACCTGGTCAACCTAACCTGGTCAATCTAACCTGGTCGACCTAACCTCATCAACCTAACTTGGTCAATCTAACCTCGTCAATCTAACTTGGTCAATCTAACCTCGTCAATCTAACCTCGTCAATCTAACCTGGTCAACCTAACCTGGTCAATCTAACCTGGTCAATCTAACCTGGTCAATCTAACCTGGTCAACCTAACCTGGTCAACCTAACCTGGTCAACCTAACCTCGTCAATCTAACCTCGTCAATCTAACCTCGTCAATCTAACCTGGTCAACCTAACCTGGTCAACCTAACCTGGTCAATCTAACCTGGTCAATATAAGTGCAGGCGGTAGTGCTATAGGTTCAGGGGTGTGTCAGGAATATATATAATTATCAGCCCACTTGCTGGCGTTGGCGAGAAAGGGCTGGGTTTTGACGAAGAACACGTTGTGGGTGTGTCGAGGCTTGGCCCCTCACTGGCCACTCCACTTCCGATGTTAGTCCGTTATAGTTTGTTAGATGGCTTACAGAAACGAAATGACAAAATGTATCTTTGATAAATACATTGACTTGAACCCATTTTGCAGTCCACATACGTTGCATTCACACTGATATAGGGGCTAGGCCTAGTGTAAATTGCATTATGGCTGAGCATGGACATGCCAAACATTGTCAATAAGCAAGATACAATTACCGTTTTTTTCTCATGCACAACCCCCCTGAACCAATTCTGCTAAACTACAAGCACAATTCCTGCTTTACACTCAAATTGCAGTTCTAAAACACACTTTTTTCAAAACACTACACACAATTCTTTGCATTTGGCACAATTTTCATGCAGAAAATCTCTTGTTTTCACAATGAACACACTGCCATTCAAATATGCACACTGACTCATCACATGGGCAAACACCCGTCACACAGTTTTACAATTAGCAATCAGAGCTTTAGCATAAAAGGGCAACAGGTGAGCTCTTCTGTTTTGGAGCAATGGATGCCAACATTGGAAACAGAGGCAGAGCCAGAGGAGTGAGAGTAAGAGGAGTAGGACGGGGAGGACAAGGACGAGGACGAGGAAGGCCAAGGACCGTAATCTCTGATGAGATCCGAGCCACTTTGGTTGATCATGTGGTCAACCATGGTCTAACAATGAGGAGGCTGGGCAAAGAGTACAGCCAAATTTGAGCAGGTACACTGTAGCATCCATCATCCGGACTTTCCGAAATTAGAATAGGTAAGAAATCTACTCTCACTAGAAAATTGCAGTACTGCATATCAATACAGTACTCAATGAGTACAGTAGTACAGTATTGCCTGTGGACTGTTCTGTAGGACTGTAAAAATAAAGTATGTTTCAAGTATTTGGGAAATGTATTCCTACTTTGTATTTACAGTATTTTACTATTTGTTTGGCAGAACTGAAAGATTACCAACACAAGGTGGTCGGGAACGTGTTCTGTCTCCTGAACGGGAAACTGAAATCATGAACATGGTCCTAGAAAATAACGCCATAACATTATGGCAAATACAAGGAAAAATTATAGAAAACAATGAGATATTTCAAAATATTGATAGGGTAAGCTTATCAACACTGGACCGTGTCTTGCGCAGAAATAATCTCAGGATGAAGCAGGTCTACAGGGTGCCATTTGAACGCATAATTCAGAAAGAGTCAAAGAATTGCGATATAACTATGTGCAAGTGAGTCCTATACAAACCCACAATTGATGCATACTCTCAACACTGTATAAATTATACATATTTCAATATTGTAATCATAATGATTGTGCTTCACAATAGTGACCACTCCATGTCTATTTCTGATATTGTCATGTGTGTTTCAGAGAGTCCTTGAGCTAGAGGTGGCTGCAGTGGAGCACCAGTTCATCTTCATTGATAAGGTTGGATTCAACCTCACAAAAAGACGAAAGAGGGGAAGGAATATCATCGGCCAGCGTGCCATTGTTCAAGTCCCTGGCCAGCGCGGAGGGAACATCACAATGTGTGCAGCGATTACCCACCACGGCGTCATCCATCACCATGGTACCCTTGGCCCCTACAACACCGCCCATCTGATCACATTCCTGGACACCCTACACAACACACTCATTCCACCAGATCAGGTAGATGGCCCAGAGCAGCTCAGGTACGTTGTCATTTGGGACAACGTAAGTTTCCACAGGGCTGCTCTGGTTCGTAACTGGTTCACTGCCCACCCACGCTTTTTAGTTGTTTATCTCCTCCATATTCTCCATTCCTCAATCCTATTGAGGAATTTTTCTGCCTGGAGATGGAAAGTGTATGACCGAAATCCACAAACGCCAGTATACCTCTTCTCCAAGCTATGGAAGGCGATGTGGAGATATAGCAGCTGATGCTTTTCATGGCTGGAATCGCCATGCTAGGCGATATTTCCCCCGCTGCTTGTCCAGGGAAAACATTGCTTGTGATGTGGATGAGGTGCTGTGGCCAGACCACAACAGAAGAGAGGATGCAGCATAGTTGTTGTTTTTTTTACTGTAACTGTATACATTAAATTCTTCTGTTTTGTATGTAGACCACTGTATGTGCATCTTTGTGTTGGATGGGAATGGGATGTACACTGTGTACATTGTTTTTGTGGGAAAAATAAAATATATTTGTTACCGTGTATTTGTGTGTTCCGAGTATAAAAACAATATTCTCAAATATTTTACAACACACTTATGTATGTACTGTCTGTAGTAATGGCAACACTGAACCAAAAAAAGGCCTAAGTCATTATGATGAATGGAGAAGAAGTGTTTTCCATTCATCATAGTGTTTTACATTGAGCACATCAGTGTTCAACTGGTTCTTATAAATGTCTATTCATATGATGGTTTTTTGTGTGTCATTTGAAAACAAAATACCATTTTGATAAGAAATAACATTGTTTTGAATGTAAAGTTTCATTTTGCTGGAGAATTGAGGGGGTTTTTTCCCATTGTGTGTGTGTTTTTTGATTTGTGTGTAGAGTTCTGAGAATATGAGGCATGCTTTCAGAAAATGTGTGTAAACAATCGAGAAAAACTAATTATAGATGAAGGCTAAAAATATCATTAATTCTAATCAAAAAACGAAACAACAGCTATGTCACCCTTACAGGTGTCGTCATTTCTCCGGGTAATACTTAAAACAACACAGACTATGGAGGGTTTAACGCAGATCTTTTCACAGTAGGCTGGACAAAGATCCAATGTAAATGAAAAACGGAGAGAATGTCCACTGACCGTTCCACAGCTTCCCCGGTAGGCCTGTGGTTTAGGAACACAACCGGAACCGTGTTACAGATCACATCGCATTTCACACATCTCCAGAAGGCAAAATCAAATGTTATTGGTCACGTACGCATGGTTAGCAGATGTTAATGCGAGTGTAGCGAAATGCTTGTGCTTCTAGTTCCGACCGTGCAGAAATATCTAACAAGTAATCTAATAATTTCACAACAACTACCTTATACACACAAGAGTAAAGGAATGAATTAAAATATGTACATATAAATATATGGATGAGCGATGGCCGAACGGCATAGGCAAGATGCAGTAGATGGTATAGAGTACAGTATATACATATGAGATGAGTAATGTAGTATATGTAAACATTATATAAAGTGGCATTGTTTAAATTGGCTAGCGATACATTTGTTACATCCAATTATTAATTATTAAAGTGGCTAGAGATTGAGTCTGTATGTTGGTAGCAGCCACTCAATGTTAGTGATGGCTGTTTAACAGTCTGATGGCCATGAGATGGAAGCTGTTTCTCAGTCTTTCGGTCCCAGCTTTGATGCACCTGTACTGACCTCGCCTTCTGGATGATAGTGGGGTGAACAGGCCGTGGCTCGGGTGGTTGTTGTCCTTGATGATCTTTTTGGCCTTCCTGTGACATCGGGTGGTGTAGGTGTCCTGGAGGGCAGGTAGTTTGCCCTGGTGATGCGTTGTGCAGACCTCACTACCCTCTGAAGTGGCCACGGACGTTGTCACCATAATACCAGGAAAGTAAATCATTCTAATACGTTTGGTTGTTAAACAAAAAAACACAAGCAATCCGTTTTTTTTTTTGTTTTTTTTTGCAAATAAATAAATTAAAAATCCTACAATGTGATTTTCTGGATTTCTTTTTCTCATTTCGTCTGTCATAGTTGAAGTGTACCTATGATGAAAATTACAGGCCTCTCTCATCTTTTTAAGTTGGAGAACTTGCACAATTGGTGGCTGACTAAATACTTTTTTGCCCCACTGTATCTCCTAACACCATCCAGTCCCATTCTTCAGCTACCCTCAACCCCTCCCATCTATCTCTGAACACCATCCAGTCCCATTCTTCAGCTACCCTCAACCCCTCCCATCTATCTCTGAACACCATCCAGTCCCATCCTTCAGCTACCCTTAACCCCTCCCATCTATCTCTTAACACCATCCATGTCTTATTTATATTTGCCATATATTTTTCAACTGTGCTGTGATGTTTCACAAAAGTTCTGAACCTTTCTATTCTCATAGTTTCTACAGATTGTAAATTAAAGATGTAATTTTTTTCTAAATGTATTATTATCTTATTGATTGATTGACTGTGACTTTTCACGTCACCCAGCAGTGCTAATTGCAGTGTTAGCTCCAGGTCAATGTTACAATTCTTCAGCCATTCCTGAACCTGTGACCAAAAATGGACAGTACCAAAACAAATGATCTAATGATTCTGTCTCTTCGCAGAAACATCTGCAGTGCTGGGATGGTTGTAAAACATTCTAGTAACGTTCCTCTGAGTATATCGAAAAAGGTTTGGTATACCTCAACTGGTATGCCATCCAGCCCTGGAGTTTTCGCCGACTTAAAGGCTTTAAATGCATCAAGAAGTTCCTCCTCTGTAATTTGGCCTTCACTTGAGTCTTTCTGTATGTTCATTTTACTTTATTAACTAGGCAAGTCAGTTAAGAACAAATTCTTATTTACAATGACGGCCTACCAAAAGGCAAAAGGCCTCCCGCAAGTACAGGGGCCTGGGATTACTATACATTTTTTTTTTTCAATAAATACAATATACAAAATACAAAATACAACAGTCAACAGCACAAAGGACAAGAAGGTAGAGACAACAATACATCACGCAAAGCAGCCGCGACTGTCAGTAAGAGTGTCCATGATTGAGTCTTTGAATGAAGAGATGGAGATAAAACTGGCCAAGTTTGAGTGTTTGTTGCAGGTTTAGGTTCAGTACTGCATGGATGCTCCTAATAACATTTAATAGTAATTGTAATTAAGCATATATGAAATGATAATTCTTTATTGAGATGTAGAGGAAATGAATGACGCTATTATGTGCTTAGATACAAGAGCAAAAGGGAGACACAAAAATGAGAGCAGGCAAACCGCTCAAGCGTTTGTCTTACCTGTCACCGATGACTGCCTGACCAACGGCCCGACGCTTCTTCACGAGTGGAGCATCGTAACCAAAAGACATTCTTCCCGGGTAAGGATGCTCCACTGTAGGCTTCTTGTCAAAGAAGTGGTAGGAGTGCACAAAGGGACGTTTTGGTGGTTTCTTTAGGTTCAACGCTTCGAGCCAGAGCCACAAAGACTCTGCGTCTGTAGGAGGGGGATGCAGGTCCTATGGGGCTCCACAGGTACATTCAGATCGACGTTGAGATTGGTGTTCAAAAACATTGCTGTTGTAAAAACTGTCTCATCTTAATCCAATTGTTGTGACAGCCTCGTACTGAACATATAACGCTCGTCCTAGTGATAGATTTTAGGATTTTGTGTCGTTCAGCTCAGTGTAAAACTATGAAGCTAAAAGTACAAATTTAGCATACGCTAGAAGTTGCCGGAAATAGAAACACAATCGCAGCGAACTCATCCGCGATCACTGTGACATTCCAGAATAAGGAGAATGCAATACTTGCATGCCAAATGACACACTATTCCCTAGTAGACAGTGCACTACTGTTGACCGATTATAGGGTAGCCTACTGGTTTGAGCGTTGGACTAGTAACCGAAAGGTTGCAAGTTCAAAGGTTGCAAGTTCAAATCCCTGAGCTGACAAGGTACAAATCTGTCGTTCTGCCCCCTGAACAAGGCAGTTAACCCACTGTTCCTAGGCCGTCATTGTAAATAAGAAGTTGTTCTTAACTGACTTGCCTAGTAAAATAAAGGTTAAAAAACAAATACGGACTCATTACGCTAATAACCTGAGTTAGATGATATTTGCAGTGAGTGACGGTGTCCCTCACACCATATCCCCTATGTATCGTATTGCTTTCGACCAGAACCCCTTGGCGTCGCTAGAGAGTTATTAAGGATCAGTCTCTCTGACTGCGTCCCTAATGGTGCCCTATTCCCTTATGGGCCCCGGTCAAAAGTAGTGCATTCAATAAGGAATAGGGTGTCATTTGTGATGCAAGCCTTCTTCCCAGCAGGTGTTGCCTGTCAGTAACAGAGCAGAATTACCTCTCTGCTGGCTCTGCTCTGCAGCACTCAGGCATAAAATGATGTGATCAAACGGCAGCCGTAAATGACAAACCTGGTGGTACAAAAGCATGTAGACACCCCATCAAATTAGTGTATTCTATTTCAGCCACACCCGTTGCCAACAGGTGTATAAAATCAAGCACACAGCCGTGCAATCTCCATAGGGAAAAAATCGGCAGTAGAATGGCCTTACTGAAGAGTTCAGTGACTTTCAACGTGGCACCGTCATAGGATTGACACCTTCCCAACAAGTCAGAATCAGCACAGCACAACTGTTCGTCGGGAGCATGATGAAATGGATTTCCGTGGCTTCCATTGGACTCCGGAGCAGTGGAAACGCGTTCTCTGGAGTGATGAATCACGCTTAACCATCTGGAAGTCCGACGGACAAATCTGGGTTTGGCGGATGCCAGGAGAACGCTACCTTTCCCCAATGCATAGTGCCAACTGTAAAGTTTGGTGGAGGAGGAATAATGGTCTGGGGCTGTTTTTCACGGTTCGGACTAGGCCCCTTAGTTCCAGTGAAGGGAAATCTTAACGATACAGCATACAATGACATTTTACATGATTCTGTGCTTCCAACTTTGTGGCAACAGTTTGGGGAAGGCCCTTTCCTGTTTCAGCATGACAATGCCCCCCGTGCAAGAAGCGAGGTCCATACAGAAATTGTTTGTCAAGAACAACTTGACTGGCCTGCACAGAGCCCTGACCTCAACCCCATCCTACACCTTTGGAATAAATTGGAACGCCGACTGAGAGCCAGGCCTAATTGCCCAACATCAGTGCCCGACTTCACTAATGCTCTTGTGGCTGAATGGAAGCAAGTCCCCACAGAAATGTTCCAACATCTAGTGGAAAGCCTTCCCAGAAGAGTGGAGGCTGTTATAGCAGCAAAGGGGGGGGACCAACTCCATATTAATGCCCATGATTTTGGAATGAGATGTTCAAAACAGTGCATTGTGCATTCATATCTTTATGATATGATTTTTATATATGATGGATAGTTGAAGTCGGAAGTTTAAATACACTCAGGTTGGAGTCATTAAAACTTGTTTTTCAACAACTCCACAAATTTCTTGTTAACAAACTATAGTTTTGGCAAGTCGGTTAGGACATCTACTTTGTGCAAATTTTTCAAATTTTTCCAACAATTGATTACAGACAGGTTATTTCATTTATAATTCACTGTATCACAATTCCAGTGGGTCAGAAGTTTACATACACGAAGTTGACTGTGCCTTTAAACAGCTTAGAACATTTCAGAAAATGATGTCATGGCTTTAGAAGCTTCTGATAGGCTAATTGACATCATTTGAGTCAATTGGAGGTGTACCTGTGGATGTATTTCAAGGCCTACCTTCAAACGCAGTGCCTCTTTGCTTGACATCATGGGAAAATCAAAAGAAATCACCAAGACCTCAGAAAAAAAATTGTAGACCTCCACAAGTCTGGTTCATCCTTGGGAGCAATTACCAAACGCCTGAAGGTACCACGTTCATCTGTACAAACAATAGTACGCAAGTATAAACGCCATGGGACCACGCAGCCGTCATAGCGCTCCGGAAGGGAGATTAATGTACTTTGGTGCGAAAAGTGCAAATCAAATTCAGAACAACAGCAAAGGACCTTGTGAAGATGCTGGAGGTTGCTGGAGGAAACTGTTACAACGTATCTATATCCACAGTAAAACGAGTCCTATATCGACATAACCTGAAAGGCTGCTCAGCAAGGAAGAAGCCACTGCTCCAAAACCGCCATAAAAAAAGCCAGACTACGGTTTGCAACTGCACATGGGGACAAAGATCGTACTTTTTACAATAATAGAACTGTTTGGCCATAATGACCATCGTTATGTTTGGAGGAAAAAGGGGGAGGCTTGCAAGCCGAAGAACACCATCCCAACAGTGAAGCACGGGGGTGGAAGCATCATGTTGTGGGGGTGCTTTGCTGCAAGAGGGACTGGTACACTTCACAAAATAGATGGCATCATGAGATAGGAAAATTATGTGGATATATTGAAGGTACATCTCAAGACATCAGTCAGGAAGTTAAAGCTTGGTCGCAAATGGGTCTTCCAAATGGACAATGACCCCAAGCATACTTCCAAAGTTGTGGCAAAATGGCTTAAGGACAACAAAGTCAAGGTATTGGAGTGGCCATCACAAAGCCCTGACCTTAATCCTATAGAACATTTGTGGGCAGAACTGAAAAAGCGTGTACGAGCAAGGAGGCCTACAAACCTGACTCAGTTACACCAGCTCTGTCAGGAGGAACGGGCCAAAATTCACCCAACTTATTGTGGGAAGCTTGTGGAAGGCTACCTGAAACGTTTGACCCAAGTTAAAGAATATAAAAGGCAATGCTACCAAATACTAATTCAGTGTATGTAAACTTCTGACCCACTGGGAATGTGATGAAAGAAATAAAAGCTGAAATTAAATAATTCTCTCTGCTATTATTCTGACATTTCACATTCTTAAAATAAAGTGGTGATCCTAACTGACCTAGACAGGGAATTTTAACTAGGATTAAATGTCAGGAATTGTGAAAAACTGAGTTTAAATGTATTTGGCTTAGGTGTATGTAAACTTCCGACTTCAACTGTATGTGATGTCCAACGTAAATAAGAGGAGTGTTTGCAGCTGTGTTGTTGGTCTGAGGCCGGATTCACAAAACATTACTTACGAAAAAACTTACGAAGCTGCTTAAGACAAAAAATAAGAAGTCCATAAGATAGTTCGTAAACGCAATTCCTCAAAATGTTCTTAGGAATTCGTAGTTTTCTTAGGAACTTTGTAAATATCTTTGAATGTGGCATTGACATTAGTGACGTGGCCCACTATAATAAAGTGTTGATATTTACTTTTTATGACCATTTTTTTTGTTGCTTTATGTCTCAAGAATAAAAAAAATTACATTTATACACACACAAAAAAAACGTTATTTTTCACACATTATAGCCAGACTAACGCTGTGGTAGAGAGACTGCACAACCGGTAGGTTAGGTATCTACCTTAGCGGGGGCGCTTGCTGTGGGGCGCTTGCTTACTCCAATCATTCCCAGTCTTTGTATAGAGACTGTTGACATCTAGTGGAAGCCATAGGTACTGTAATCCAGGAGCTGGATTGCCTTGAAGTCAATGGGGAGAGTGTCAAACAGAGCAAAGGTCACCAAAAACTGCATCTCCGGATGGATTTTCCTCGGGTTTTCGCCTGTTATATCAGTTCTGTTATACTCACAGACATTATGTTAACACTTTTAGAAACTTCAGAGTGTTTCCTATCCAATAGTACTAATTATGTGCATATTCTATTATCTGGGCCTGAGTGGCAGGCATTTTACTTTGGGCACGCCAGACTCTCCAAAACCGTCACCTCTGCTGCCGCTCCCTAAGAAGTTAACTGTCTTGCTTAGTTAAATAAAGGTTAAAAAAAAATTAAAAATAGTGTCGCAAATATAGAGTAATCTAGGGTTTAAATTTTTTTACGTTGGACATACTATGGTTACACATATGGTTACCATACTATCATTTCCGCAGCCTTGAAAAGCGGGCATCAACATGGCCGAACGAGAGGCTGCCAGCGATTTATAGAACTCGCTTTCTACGTGTCAGA